>VIAB01014458.1:0-15484 GCA_009801035.1 Oophaga pumilio | reverse complement strand
GCCCCAGCTCAGAAGTCGCCTCCAGAGTATTCACAACAGCTGCTACGATATTTTGCCAGCTATTGCACACCACCATGTGGGGCTTGAGGTACACCGCCGCCAACCACTCATTTGTCTGCTGTTTGGCCCCAGTCTACAGCTCTTGCATGTTGTTTGATTTGTCCTCAAACAGATGAGTTTCAGAACAGTTCTTTCCAACTTACTGTGCTCAAGTTGGAGGTGCAGATCTTACTGTGACCAGATGAGGAGATGGTGGAGGAAGCAGAGTAGGAGGAGGAAGCAACCTGAACAGATAAACTTTCAGCAATCCTAGGTGGTGGTAGGGCATGGGCTACAAAATCTTCCACATTTGTCCCAGCCACCAATACTTTTACCCAGTGGGTAGTTAGGGAGATGTAACCATGGCTGTAATTACAGGTCCATGCACATGTGGTTATGTATACCCTGCCAGTGATTGCATTGTGCAGTTTTAACCTGATTTAGTATGCAACATGCTTGTACAGGGCAGGGATGGCCCACCTGGAAAAGTAGTGGTGGCTGGGAATAGTGTACTGAGTGTACTGCTTGACAGCCACCGCATCAGTTTTTTAAAACTGTGTGTCTCCACCAGCCAGAATGGCAACATTTCAAAGGCCAGTAATTTAGAAATGCTGCTATTCAGGACAAAGACGCAAGGGTGGCTAGGGGTGTATCTCCTCTTTCTCTCGAGGGGAAGGAAAGCTAAACACTTCCATGGGACATTGTGAAGATGCTTAGTGACACTGGTGGTGGTGGTGATTCTCTTTATGGTAAAGCAGGTGGTCCTGTTGATTGTGAGTGGGAGGACAAAGCCGAGACCAAAGCAGAAGAGGGAGCAGGAGGTGGGTCAGATCTTTCATGCTTTTTAAGATGTGTACTCCACTGCACCTTGTGCTTGGAATTCAGATTTCTAGTGATACAGGCAGTTCTGAGGTTCAGAATATTTATGCCTAACTTCTAAGTCTGACTGCACAGCATGCAAAGCACCTGTCACTTGTCAGCAGCACATTCCCTGAAGAAATGCCATGCCAGGAAGCTTTTTTGAGCTGTGTTTTGTGAGCTTATTTCAGAGGCGCAATGGGCAGTAGCAGCCAACGTACTGGCTAGAGACCACCCACTGTGCCTTTACGCCCTTCTCCCTCTTTTGCTGTGCTGTTGTGGCAGTGTGGCCACCTCCTCTTCCTCCGAACTGCGCTCTTCACTAGAATAGCTTCTACTCTATGTGAGGTCTAGAACCTCATCATCCCCTGCATGATCATTCACCAACTCCTCAAACCAGCCCTTCTTGCCAGTCAGCACACTGCAGAAAGAAGCTCTAGTTGGCAACTGAGTTTCATCATCTACTGACATGTGCCGTGCTGGTCCACTGACTGTATGCACTAGCCATCCCACGTACTCATTATTCAACCTAAAAAGTGTTTGGGCATCAGTGCAGTCATGCTCTTCCACTTCTGGGGTAGGGCTAGTTGGATGGGACATGGAACCACAGCTAGCAGAGTCATCAAAATGCAGAAGAGACTTTACAGACTGCTTGTCTGATTTGCAAGGGGATGAGGTGGAAGAAGGATGACCATGGTCCTCAAGTGCCAACTGTTATGAGCGAGGTTGCAACTACTTTATTAAATAATGGATTGCAACCGAACCCGGGGTCTGCGATGCAGTTAGAGTCACTGCTGCCGAACACCCCTTGGGTATGAGGGTAAAACTGACAACTAAAGAATAATATTAGATCTCGTCTGTGTTACTTCACACACGGAGAGAGTGATTTGCACAATTTCCGTTAACGTCACGGGAGATGTGCTGCAGACTGGCATAGATGTAGCTCTGTTAACTGCACAGAAGCCACTTGCCAGATATTAGGAAGTGCATGCAACTCACGCCAGGCGTATGTGCTGCCAGTTGGTGTGCGACCGGACTGAGCAACTCTCTATTCAGCTGGCAGGCAATGCTCAGGGTGTATAGCTACCCTATATTCGTAGCAAGACTGCGCCACATTGGTTACAGGTTACGCGCCCCGCAGTCTGCTCAGGGTGTATAGCTACCCTATATTCATAGCAAGACTGCGCCACATTGGCTACCTGCCTGGCATAAGCTTAACCTGCCTGAAGGACCTGAGCTAATTAGCCGAGCAAACTCTGGCATCGACAGGTCCCGGAGAGCAAAGGTAGAGAGCACGTGGAGCCCAGATTCTGGTACGTCCACACATGAGCACTGCCTATTTTAGTATGATCTGACCGTGCCGAGCTGCGGACAGACAAGCTATTTAAGGGCTAAACTCTGCCCCCAGCCATCTTGTCAACCGCATCACCGATGACGTCATCCGTGACCAATCAGGTGATGTCAGGTCAGAGGATCAGCTGACATTAACCACCAATCACAGTTCGCCATGTCACGGACATGCTCAGTGCAGGCATTTCTGGTGGGAAGGCAAAGTCTCAGGAGCGGCCAAGTCAACAGACGGCTCTGAGACTATCCTCCGGGTCGAGGCAATCATACCCTGAGACACACCATTCTCACCCTCCAAATTAATTTCCCCCATGTTCCAGTTAATGTGTGGATTGTGACAACGTAGCCATGGAAGGCCCAATAGCACCTCATCCGATCTACCGGGAATAATGAGAAAAGAGATATCCTCCCGGTGACCCTGAGGGAATGACATAGTGAGAGGAATCGACTGGTGGGTGATTTGCGTGTCTAGCAGTGAACCGTTGACTACCTTAATGTTCATTTTTTTGGGCAGTAATTCATTAGGAATGGCATGTCTCTGGCAAAGGCCAACGACAAAAAATTGCCATCTGCCCCAGAGTCCACCCACGCCTTGGCAGAAACCGCATTTGCTTCGAAGAGCAACGTCACTTCACATATTAGTTTGGAGGTAGAGACCCCTGAATCTAACACACCTCCTCCAATGGTGGTTAGACCCTCTCGTTCCTCCGCCCACTTGGAACCCTTATTATTGGGGTTCTCCAAGCGATGTGTAGGACGGGAACGAGGGGACAATTTCCTAATCAGGGATATATCCATAGGCTCAGGTTCCGCATCAGGAACCGCGGATTCGGAAATAGGTCTAGAAAATGATGGTGCCAACGGAAACCGAGGTTTAGAGACCTCCAGCTCCAACTTGCTTTCTGCATGACATAAATCTATTCAGTTGGCAAGGGTCATTAACTCTTCCAGAGAGTTTGGAATCAGCTGACATTAACAACCAATCACAGTTCGCATGTCACAGACATGCTCAGTGCAGGCATTTCTGGACTTAGGCTATAACAGCCCTGTCTCCTTCTGTAACCTATGCTTAAGGCTACTATTAACAAAGACCATGGAGACAGCTTGTACTCTCTTGTACTGGCTAGGTGTTGGGATCAACTGTGAAGCTAAGCAGCATCTGCCCCGGCTGAGACCTACATGTGGGACAACTGATGCCTCAGATCCAGGTTCAAATACTGCCGTCGCCCGACGCCTAACACAACTGTACACTTTCTGCAGTGGACCCCTTGGAGGATAATGTGAAGGTACAAGAGGCACTCTCAGCCATCCAATCTAACAGCTTTTCAACATCTTGTGACCTCAAAATTCGTGCAGCAGTATTTGGGCCTAATCATAACGTCCTCTCACCTGAGTGAGCCTGAGGAAGGTGTTATGTTTGGGTGTATAGAATGGCCATTTCCTCTCCGTGCATCAGCTATATCACCTCCACATCCCATATTTGTTACTCTTCTCATATTTAGAAGTGTTTTTTGTAAACATAACTCTCAAGAAGATAGATTTCTTTATTTGCAACACTAGTAGAAAACACACAGCAGTCCTAAAATGTTATTTATTTGGCCTATAAATGGCAATGAGATGGCTGATGCCAATTATTTATTTCCCAGACTGCTAAAAAACACACAGCGGTCCTAAAAATGTTTTCTTTGGCCTAGAAATGGCAACGAGATGGCTGATGTCAATGATTTATTTGCCACCCTACTAGAAAACATAGCGGGACAGAAAAATTATTAGATTGACCTAGAAGTGGCAACGAGCTGGCTGGTGTCAATTATTTATTTCCCAGACTGCTAGAAAACACACATCGATTTATAAAAATTATTTGTTTGGTCTAGAAATGACAACGAGATGGCTTATATCAATTTTTTCCCAGACTACTAAAAAAACACACATCGGTCCTGAAAAATTATTTCTTTGGCCTATAAATAGCAATGAGATAGCTGATGACAATTATTTAATTCCCCATTTAGTAGAAAACACACACCAGTTTATAAAAATTATTTATTTGGCCCAGAAATGGCAATGAGATCATAGAATCAAAGAATTTTAGAGTTGGTAGGGAGCTCAAGGGCCATCATGTCCAACCCCCTGCTCAATGCAGCGCAGAATTCACTAAACCATCTCAGACAGATGTATATCCAGCCTCTGTTTGAAGACTTCCATTAAGGAAAAACTCACCACTTCTTTTAGCAGCCTGTTTCACTCATTGATCACCCTCCATGTCAAAAAGTTTTTTCTAATATCTAATCTGTATCTTATCCCCTTCAATTTCATTCAATTGCTTCTTGTGTTTTCATGTGCAAATGAGAATAATGATCTACACTGTGACATCCCTTCAGATATTTGTAGACAGCTAATACGTCTCCTCTTAGCCTTCTTTTTTGCAAGCTAAACATTCCCAGTTCCTTTAACCGTTCCTCGTACAACATACTTTGCAATCCACTCACTATCCTGGTAGCTCTTCTCTGAACTTGCTCCAGTTTTTCATTGTCATTTTTAAAATGCTGTGACCAGAACTGGACACAGTATTCCAGATGCGGCCTGACCAAGGAAGAATAGAGGGGGATACAGTGGGGAAGAAAAGTATTTAGTCAGCAGCCAATTGTGTAAATTCCACAACTATGAGAGTCAAAATGAGAAAACAAATCCAGAAAATCACATTGTCCGATTTGGCAAGATTTATTTTCCAAATTATGGTGGAAAATAAGTATTTGGTCACCTAAGAACATGCAAGATTTCTGGCTCTCACAGACCTATAACTTATTCTTTAAGAGGCTCCTTTGTCCTCCACTCATTACCTGTAGTAATGGCACCTGTTTGAACTTGTTATCAGTATAAAAGACAAAGACACCTGTCCACAACCTCAGTCAAACTCCAAACTCCACTATGATGAAGACCAAAGAGCTGTTGAAGGACACCAGAAACAAAATTGCAGCCCTGCACCAGGCTGGGAAGACTGAATCTGCAATAGGCAAGCAGCTTGATATGATGAAATCAACTGTGGAGCAATAATAAGAAAATGGAAAATATACAAGACCACTGATAATCTCCCTCGATCTGGGGCTCCATGCAAGATCTCACCCCTTGGGGTCAAAATGGTTACAAGAACCATGAGCAAAAATCCCAGAACCACATGAATGACCTGTATAGAGCTGGGACCACCATAACAAAGGCTACCATCAGTAACACACTATGCCGCCAGTGACTCAGATCCTGCAGTGCCAGACGTGTCCTCCTGCTTAAGCCAGTACATGTCCAGGCCCATCTGAAGTTTGCTAGAGAGCATTTGGATTATCCAGAAGAGTATTGGGACAATGTCACATGGTCTTATGAAACCAAAGTAGAACTGTTTGGTAGAAACAAAACTAATCGTGTTTAGAGGAGACAGAATGCTGCGTTGCATCCAAAGAACACCATACCTACTGTGAAGCATGGGGTGGCAACATCATGATTTGGAGCTGTTTCTCTGCAAAGGGACTAGGATGACTGATCTGTGTACATGAAAGAATGAAAGCGGCCATGTATCGTGAGATTTTGAGTGCAAACCTCCTTCCATCAGCAAGAGCATTAAAGATGAAATGTGGATCGGTCTTTCAGCATGATAATGATCCCAAGCACACCGCCAGGGCAATGAAGGAGTGGCTTCATAAAAAGCATATGAAGGTCCTGGAATGGCCTAGCCAGTCTCCAAATCTCAACCCCATAGAAAACCTTTGGAGGGATTTGAAAGTCCATGTTGGCCGGCGACAGGCCCAAAACATCACTGCTCTAGAGGAGATATGCATGGAGGAATGGGCCAACATACCACCAACAGTGTGTGCCAATCTTGTGATGACTTACAGAAAACGTTTGACCTCTGTCATTGCCAACAAAGGATATATAACAAAATATTGAGATAAACTTTTGTTAATGACCAAATACTTATTTTCCATCATAATTTGCTAAATAAATCTTGCCAAATCAGACTAGGTGATTTTCTGGATTTTGTTTCTCATTTTGACTCTCATAGTTGTGGTCTACCTATGATTTCAATTACAGGCCTCTTTCATCTCTTTAAGTGGGAAAACTTGCACAATTGGTGGCTGACTAGATCCTTTTTTTCCCCACTGTAATTACCACATTATATGACCTCAGTTTGAAGCACACTTGTGTCATGCAGCAAGACAATGATCCAAAACACACCAGCAGGTCCACCTCTGAATGGCTTAAGAAAACCAAAATTAAGACTTTGGAGTGGCCTAGTCAAAGTCCTGACCTTAATCATATTAAGATGCTGTGGCATGACCTTAAAATGGTGGTTCATGCTTGGAAACCCTCCAATGTGACCAAATTGCACCAATTCTGGAAAGATAAGTGGGCCAAAATTCCTCCAGAGCATTGTAAAAGACTCATTGCCAGTTATTGCAAATGCCTAATTGCAGTTGTTGCTGCCAAGGGTGGCCCAACTAGTTATTAGGTTTAAGGGGCAATCAGTTTTTCATACAGGGCCCAGTAGGTTTCGATTTCTTTTTCCATTAATAATAAATACCTTCATTTATAAACTGCATTTTGTGTTTATTTGTGTTATCTTTGTTAATATTTAAATTTGTTTGGTGATCTGAAACATTTAAATGTGACAAACATGCAAAAGAATAGGAAATAAGGAAAAGCGCAAACACTTTTTCACACCACTGTATATCACGATCTTTAAAAAATTTAATTGGTAATCTTGCAAACTTTTCACTGGCCACTTAAGCTTTTTTAGACTTATACTCCCTGTCCATTTAGTAAAAGTTTTCTTATCACTAGAGACAGGATTATAATGACAGGTAACACCTCTTTAACACAGCTGATCACTTAGGATCCACCAATCACAAAAGCTGTTGTCACAGCTCGGCCTGCGCACCCTACCTTCACAATGACTTTAGCACAGACTCATTAGACACTTCAATACAACCAGTGTGGCTAATGTACATGTGAGGTTTCCTGTAATAAAAGTATGAGTCTGAAGAAGTCCAGGAGGTCATTTTGAAAAGTGCAAGACTTCTATGATTCATTTTTAAAACAGATTGTGCTATGTTAAAAACATGACAATACATTTTTAAAAAATCATTTGACATAAAAATCTTTTTTTCAAAAAACATGTGATACTGTGTTGCACTGTGTGAATGGACTTTAACTACATATTTGACCACTGCGGTTTAAATAATGCACAAACCATGCAATTGCAAAATAGCTAAATTTGAAGTAATATACATATGTGATTCATCTACATGAGAACTTAAGAGATGATGCAGGTCTAAAGCTTAGCGGGATTTTGGCTAATTTTGCATTTTTATGTCAAATTTCTTGACACTTCCCATTTTCCAGACGTGAGTAATCTTTTGTGAAGTACGTAATACATGGAAACAGAATTCAATGCTAGGGATAAAGGTCAAAAGAATACGAAAAATTCAGTATCTGAATTTGTAGGGCGGAATAGTTACAAAGTGGGTCAAGTAAGCTATACTGCATTAATCAGTATTTTTTGTTATTATGATTATGTATTATATAAAAAATACCAGTTATGTTATGGTGACAGGACTTCACACTGTATTACATGGTTTTGGTCAATGTTTAATTTATATTTGAGGCATATATGAAAAAATTTCTCCTCTTTTTCTTTCCATTGTTTCAATTCTGAGGTAATATATAGTGATGGATGTGATGATGGCAATTTTTTTTGGAAGAAGGCTTTTCAGGACATACCTGAATCTTTTCTGACACTTCAGTTTTTTTCTCTTTATGTATTTGGCCTCCTGATTTTTTTAAACTTGTATTGATTAAATTAGTGTGCATCTTCCATACAGAATCCAACAGAAGAATAGTCAGGTCACTTTTTTTAACTGCTTGGTGTCTTTGGAAACCTGAAGCAGTTAAAAGAAGCTCTCAAGGCTAAACATATGAACAGCACAGCTTCTCTCAAAATTAGAATATCATCAAAAAGTTAATTTATTTCAGTTCTTCGACACAAAAAGTGAAACTCATACATTATAGAGAGTCATTACAAACAGAGTGATCTATTTCAAGTGTTTATTTCTGTTTATGTTGATGATTATGGCTTACAGCTAATGAAAACCCAAAACTCATTATCTCAGTAAATTAGAATAATTAACAAAAACACATGCAAAGGCTTCCTAAGCAGTTAAAAAGGTCCCTTATTCTGTTTCAGTAGGCTCCACAATCATGGGGAGATTGCTGACTTGACAGATGTCCAGAAGGCAGTCATTGACGCACTCCACAAGGAGAGTAAGCCACAAAAGGTCATTGCTTAAGAAGCTGGCTGTTCACAGAGTGCTGTATCCAAGCATATTAATGGAAAGTTGAGTGGAAGGGAAAAGTGTGGTAGAAAAAGGTGCACAAAGCAACTGGGATAACTGTAGTCTTGAAATGATTGTTAAGAAAAGGCCATTCAAAAATTTGGGGGGATTCACAATGAGTAGATTGCTGCTAGAGTCATTGCTTCAAGAGCCACCACACACAGGACATGGGCTACAATTGTCACATTCCTAGTGTCAAGCCACTCATAACCAATAGACAAGGTCATAAGAGTGTTACCTGGGCCAAGGAGAAAAAGAACTGGACTGTTGCTCAGTTGACCAAGGTGTTGCTTTCTTCAGATGAAAGTAAATTTTGCATTTCATTTGGAAATCAATGTCCCAGAGTCTGGAGGAAGAGTGGAGAGGTACACAATCCAAGCTGCTTGAGATCTAGTGTGAAGTTTTCACAATCAGTGATGGTTTGGGGAGCCATGTTATCTGCTGGTGCAGGTCCACTGTGTTTTACCAAGACCAAAGTCAACGCAGCCATCTACTAGGAAATTTTAGAGCACTTCATGCTTTCCTCTGCCGATAAGCTTTTTGTACAGTCATGGCCAAAAGTTTTGAGAATGACACAAATATTATATTTTCACATGATCTGCTGCCCTCTGGTTTTTATGTGTGTTTGACAGATGTTTTTATCACAGACAGAAATATAATAATTGCAAACATATGAGTAACAAAAGCTTATATTGACAGTTAGAATGAGTTAATGCAGCAAGTCAATATTTGCATTGTTGACCCTTCTTCTTCAGGACCTCTGCAATTCTCCCTGGCATGCTCTCAATCAACTTCTGGACCAAATCCTGACTGATAGCAGTCCATTCTTGCACAATCAATGCTTTCATTTTGTCAGAATTTTTAGGTTTTTGTTTGTCCACCCGTCTCTTGATGATTGAACACAAGTTCTCAATGGGATTAAGATCTGGGGAGTTTCCAGGCCATGGACCCAAAATCTCTATGTTTTGTTCCCTGAGCCATTTAGTTATCATCTTTGCTTTAAGGCAAGGTGCTCCATTATGCTGGAAAAGGCATTGTTGATCGCCAAACTGCTCTTGGAGGGTTGGGAGAAGTTGCTCTTGGAGGACATTTTGGTACCATTCTTTATTCATGGCTGTGTTTTTAGGCAAGACTGTGAGAGAGCCGATTCCCTTGGCTGAAAAGCAACCCCACACATGAATGGTTTCAGGATGCTTAACAGTTGGCATGAGACAAGACTGGTGGTAGCGCTCACCTTGTCTTCTCCGAATGAGGCGTTTTCCTGATGTCCCAAACAATCGAAAAGGGGATTCATCAGAGAAAATAACTTAACCCCGGTCCTCAGCAGTCCACTGCCTGTACCTTTTGCAGAATATCAGTCTGTCCATGATGTTTTTTCTGGAGAGAAGTGGCTTCTTTACTGCCCTCCTTGAGACCAGGCCTTGCTCCAAGAGTCTCCGCCTCACAGTGCGTGCAGATGCACTCACACCTGCGTGCTGCCATTCCTGAGCAAGCTCTGCACTGCTGGTAGCCCGATCCCGCAGCTGAAACACTTTTAAGAGACGGTACTGGCGCTTGCTGGTCTTTCTTGGGCGCCCTGGAGCCTTTTTGGCAACAATGGAACCTCTCTCCTTGAAGTTCTTGATGATGCAATAGATTGTTGACTGAGGTGCAATCTTTCTAGCTGCGATACTCTTCCCTGTTAGGCCATTTTTGTGCATTGCAATGATGACTGCACGTGTTTCTTTAGAGATAACCATGGTTAACAGAAGAGAAACAATGATGCCAAGCACCAGCCTCCTTTTAAAGTGTCCAGTGGTGTCATTCTTACTTAATCATGACAGATTGATCTCCAGCCATGTCCTCATCAACACCCACACCTGTGTTAATGGAGCAATCACTGAAAAGAGGTTAGCTGGTCCTTTTAAAGCAGGGCTGCAATGATGTTGAAATGTGTTTTGGGGGATAAAGTTCATTTTCTAGCCAAATATTGACTTTACAAGTAATTGCTGTTAAGCTGATCACTCTTTATAACATTCTGGAGTATATGCAAATTGCCATTAGAAAAAGTGAAGCAGTAGACTTTGTAAAAATTAATATTTGTGTCATTCTCAAAACTTTTGTCCATGACTGTATATGAAAATTTAATTCTCCAGCAGGACTTGGCACCTGTCCAAAATGCCAAAAGTACCAATTCCTGGTTTAAAAACAACAGTATCACTGTGCTTGATTGGCCAGCTGAGTGCCACGGTGATCGGGTGCGGGTGTCAGCTCTATGTGAGAGCTGACACCTCGCAGCAATGCCCTTGATCAGTGCTAGCACCGATTGCGGACATTTAACCCCTCTGATGCTGTTAGTAGTGTCAGTGGCATAGAGGAGCATCGCGCAGGTAATGAGTTCCCTGCGTGAGTCCATCAGGACAACTCGATGCAATTCATTGAGAGGTTTAGTTTGTAAAATTGGGTCACTTATTGGGGTGTTCTACTGTGTTGGCACCTCAGAGGCTCTGCCAATTTAACATGGCACCCTCAAACAAGTGCAGCAAAATCTGCGCTGTAATATGGCACTTCTTCCCTTCTGAGTTTTTCACTGTGCCTCAAGAGTAATTTTCGACAACATATGGGCTATCGGTGAACTTAGGAGAAATTGCAGAACAAATTTTAGGGTCCATTTTCTTCTTTTACCTTTGTGAAAATACAAAATTTGGAGCTATAAAAGATTTTTCTGGGAAAAATGTGTTTTTTTTATTTTCACGATTTAACGTTATAATCTTCTGTGAATCACCTGTGGGTTCAAGGTGCTCAATACACATCTATATAAGTTCCCCAAGGGGTATAGTTTACAAAATGGTGTTACTTGTTGGGGGTTTACACTTTTTAGGCACATCAGGGTCTCTCCAAACGTGACATGGCATCCGCTAATTATTCCAGCATATATGGCGCTTCTTCCCTTCCAAGCCCTGCTGTGTGCCCAATCAGTTGTTTTCCTCCACATATTGGGTATCTGCACACTCAGGAGAAATTGCACAGTTAAATTGTATGGAACAATTTCTCCTGTTACCCTTATGAAAATGAAAAATTTGGACCTAATAAACATTTATCTGGAAAAATATGATTTTTTTTACTTTCTCAGCTTAACGTTACAAACTTCTGTGAAGCACCTGTGGGTTCAAGGTCCTCAATACACATGTAGATAAGTTGCCTAAGGGGTCTAGTTTCCAAAATGGCATCACATTATGGGGGTTTCCACTGTTTAAGCACATCAGGGGCTCTCCAAACATGACATAACCTTCGCTAATTATGCCAGCAAATTTTTCAAAAAGTGAAATGGCGCTCATTCGCTTCCGAACCCTGCCATGTGACCAAACAGTAGATTTTCCCCACATATGGGGTATCAACATGCTCAGGAGAAAGTGATCTACAAATTGTATGGTTCATTTTCTCCTGTTACACTTGCAAAAGTAAAAAAAAATAGGTCTAAAGGAAAATTTTTGTGAAAGAAAAGTGAATGTTTATTTTTTCCTTCCACATTCCAAATATTGATGTGAAGCACCTGAAGAGTTAATAAACTTCATGAATGTGGTTTTGCATACCTTGAGTGGTACTGTTTTTAGAATGGTGTCCCTTTTGGATATTTCTGTCATATAGGCCCCTCAAAGTCATTTCAAATGTGAGGTGGTCCCTAAAAAAATGGCTTTGGAAATTTTTTTTGTAAAAATGAGAAATCACTGGTCAACTTTTAACCCTTATAATTTCCTAACGAAAAAAAGGTTTCAAAAATTGTACTGATGTGAAGTAGACATGTGGGAAATTTTATTTATTAACTATTTTGTGCGACATGACATTACTCTCTGATTTAAGGGCATACAAATAAAAATTTGAAAATTTAGAGATTTTCAAAATTTTCGCCAAATTTCCGCTTTTTCACAAATAAACGCAAGTAATGTCAAAGAGATCTTACCACTATCATGAAGTACAATATGTCATGAGAAAACAGTCTCATAATCAGTGGGATCAATTGAAGCGTTCTAGAGTTATGACTTCATAAATTCATAGTGGTCAGAATTTAAAAAATTTGTCTGGTCATGAAGGTGAAAACTAGAGTTGAGCGAAACAGGTCGGGCAGATTCATAAGTCGCCTACCGAAACCCGACCATAGCGTGAAGTCGGCCATGCGGTCGGCAAAACGAGAGCCAACGTCGGATTTCCCAGAATGCTTGCAGGTGCCTTTTTTTCAGCCAATGAGCAAGGACGTACACTGTGGGCAACGAGATGACATGTGAAGCGTCCACCACCATCGTAGAGAAAGGCACTGCAGTGATTGGCTTGCTTTGGGGGGCGTCATAGTGTCTATAAATGTCCTGACAGCCGACCTCCATTTTACTTCTGCCAATCTTAACAGATATAAGAAGTTCTTTTGTGCTTGTGCTGATAGCAATTGTGCTGTACAGTTAGTGTGCAGTGATTAGGGAGGATTTTCTTGTGTGCAGCAGCGCTGGTTATTAGGCTGCCTGCTAGCTGTATTGCTGTGTGTACACTGCTGTGCAGACTGCTTTTTATACAGCACTAATACTTTTATTATTTTTTTCTGCACAGTTATGGACCGTTCATTTTTTATCACACCGTATAGAGCTGTACGCTTCTCACACACTAACGTGTACCGGCTGGTATCACGGACAAATACATGCTGACTATCTGTGTGTGACTCCAGAAATAAATACGGAGATTGAAATTTTCCCCTACACCAAATACAGCAGTACGCTCCTCATACAGTACCGTATTTCTGCTGGTATTACGGTGAAATTCATACTGAGGGAGCGTCTGTGTGTGACTCCAAAAATAAATACGGAGATTAAAATTTTCCCCTACACCGTATACAGCTGTACGCTCCTCATACAGTACCGTATATCTGCTGGTATTACGGTCAAATACATATTGAGTGAGCGTCTGTGTGTGACTCCGGAAATTATATACGGAGATTTAAATTTTTCCCTACACTGTATACAGCTGTATGCTCCTCATACAATACCGTATATCTGCTGTTTGTATTAAGGTCAAATGCATACTGAGTGAGCGTCTGTGTGTGACTCCGGAAATATATACGGAGATTTAAATTTTTCCCTACACCGTATACAGCTGTACGCTCCTCATACAGTACCTTATATCTGCTGTTTGTATTACGGTCAAATGCATGCTGAGTGAGCGTCTGTGTGTGACTCCGGAAATATATACGGAGATTTAAATTTTTCCCTACACCGTATAAAGCTGTATGCTCCTCATACAGTACCATATATTTCTGCTGGTATTTTTGGTACATTTTCCCTAACATGAGGAAGTATGGTGGAAGAGGCCACGGACGTGGGCGGGGGGGCCAGCTGGGAATGGTGGTTGTGGTGGTGCATCTGCTGGTAGTGCCAAAAGCACAATAGCACCTAAGGCAGGAGGTGTTGAGCCTGCGTCATCGTCTGGCTCCAGAAGGCCTGGAAGGCTCCCTTTTCTGGGAGTAGCTAAACTGCTTTTAAAGCCGGAGCAGCAGGAACAGGTTTTGGCTTACATTGCCGAAACAGCCTCCAGCTCTATCGCCTCCTGTTCTTGAAGTTTCCAAAAATGCAAGCACTGAGTCGTCAGTGCAGGCTCCTGGTCAGGAACAACACCTTTCCTTGTTTCCTTCACCCCCACCAAAAGTGAAGGATGCGGCAGGCCACACTTCAGATTACTCCCTGGAGCTCTTTTCACATACCATGAATAAGTTATCAAGTGAAATCCTGAATTCCCCAGTCCAAGATGAATATGATATGGAGTGCATTGATGCACAGCCAGTGCTATATGATTCTGCTGATATATTCACCAAGAGCACTGCATTGTCCTCGCAGTCTGAGCCAGATTCTGACCCTGATGAAACTCAGGTGCCCCTTACCCATACTATACCACAATACACGGTGACACAGAGGAAGGTGCAGATGAAATTGAAGAGGAGGTGATGGATTACCCAGTTATTGACCCGGATTGGCATCCATTGAGGGAAGAAGTTGCCACTGGCAATAGCTCAGAAGAGGAGGAGGATCCACAGCAGGCATCGACATCGCAGCTGCGGTTATCTGGCAGGCCCGTAGCAGTCCAAAAACGTGTTAAAAAAACAAAAAGAGTTACAGGACAGCTTGGCCAGACGGTCAAATTAGCACAGCGTGCAAGCCCTGAAAATATTTCCCATAATAGGAAGAGTGCAGTGTGGCACTTTTTTGACCAAAATCCTATTGATGAGGCAAAGGTTATCTGTAAAAAGTGTGGAAGGACCTTTAGCCGAGGGGAAAATCTCCGAAATTTGAATACCAGTTGCATGTTTAGACATGTAAACGCCATGCAGTTGCAAGCGTGGACGGACTACAAAACCTCAGGTAGCACACAGGCACCTGCTCCGACTGAAGGTAGCCAGCAATGCTACATCGCTTCCCCCACTGTTAGCCCACCGGTTAGCACACCACCAGCAAGAAATGTTGAGATGTCGTCGCAAGGCCAAAGCTGTCAGGGAATCACAATGTTTTTCCAATGAAAGACCGCATCTAGGCCATCATCACCACCACCACTACCATCACATCACCAACCCCCTCTCAGTCTGCCAAGTCCACCGCTAGTTCCACCATATGCAGCTGCAGCTCTCAAGTCCAGCTCACCCTAGCAGAGACTCTAAATAGGATAAGAAGGTACTCATCCTCTCATCCCCGCACACTGGCTTTGAATGCCTTCATTGCCAAACTGATCTCATTAGAGATGATGCCCTTCAGTTTGATTGAAAGCGCAGCGTTCCGAGAACTCATGGCCTACGCTGTCCCATGATATGATCTATCCAGTCGGCACTTCTTTTCTAGAAAAGCCATCCCTGCCCT
>VIAB01014457.1:44315-57900 GCA_009801035.1 Oophaga pumilio | reverse complement strand
TTTTTTGCAGGCTGATTGCTTCTATGGCATGCAGATGAAGCAGCGGTGTCTCCGATCCAAAGGCAGAGGGGTTGTTTGATCCCAGTATTCCGGGGGTTAGAGTGCCGGGTGTCCGCTGTCAGATTCAGCTGACACCCGGCCGCAATCGGCTGCCCTCCTCCGTGGGTAAATCTGTATACACTAAAGACAAATTTCACCCATGAATTCAGAACTTTGAACGCTAATGAATGATCCATCAGCCAGGAGAAAGAAGCAGATTTCACCAATAACATGTATTAAGAAGTGTCTTATTTTCACATGAACTAATTACTCAAAAAATAAATAAAATGATGGTTACTTTAATCCAATCCTTCAGAAGAGTTACTGCAGAACAAATTAAAAAGAAAAAATATTGCTGACCACAAAAAAAAGGTATCAGAACAAACATAGAATTGCAGTTTCCTGAGTATGGGGTTGTGCACTCACAGACCTGTCACAGTTCTCAGATTGACCAAAGTTCACCACAAATAGTGACATAAGAGCATCACAAGTGGAAGAGAGTGACCTAGATTAGTGAACATTTTATTCTATGTAATGTGGACTGTGGGGTGTGAGTATGTTGCCTACCTAGGAAATAGATTGCCTGAAGATACTCTATTGGCAGAAGGTAAGCCAGAGGAGGCGGTGTGATGCTCTGGGCATGTTTTGCTAAGAGAGCTTGGTCCTAACATTTATTTAGATGTTAAGTTCACGTCACCTACCTAAACATTGTTGCAGACCAAAGTATTTCATGACACCAGTATTTCCTAATGGCAATGGCCTCTTTTATCAGGATAAGGTGGCTTGCAACTATTGTTAAAGAATAGTTTGAGGCACATGACAAAGAATTTAAGGTGTTCCCCCTATCTCCATCCAATCAAGTATCTATGGGATGTGCTGGAAAAGTACACGTGATTTTTGGAGACCTCACTAACAAATTATACGTTCTGAAGGATCTACTGTTGATGCCTTGCTACCGGATACCACAGGACACAGAGCGTTGGTAAGGTCAACCATTAAATGGTTAGAGACGTTTTCATGGCACACGACATTAAAGGGGTTGTCTGGTCCTATAGTACAAGTCTGTAGTTACTCCATGTGACTGAAGACTTGTGAATCCTCACAAATGTATTAAACGAGGCCGGAAACCGTCTAGTCTTGATGTGGCCGGGAGTATGCATATCACATACTTGCGATCATTTGATGGTAAATCGTTACAGTACACACGATGTGAGGATTCACATGTCTGCAGTCACAGAGTGACTACAGACTTGTAGCTTAAGATTGGACAACACATTTAATGTTATGGCTGATTGCTGAGTGCTGTATATATGTATACCATGAACAGTACTACCTCTATCCATGCTCATTCATGACAACAAATGATGTACCAAGAATTAGGGGTCAGGTGAATGGGATCAATAAGACTGCTATATTGAATTACCAAGTATTGTCTTTTACCATGGAGACACATAGGAATAGATAGGAGCTCTGCTGTATAAAGAAAATAACAAGAAATTATTTATCATGCCCAAGTGAAAAATTACAATGATGCATTTGGACAGTAAAATATGGATGCAAATGTGGTCTTTACTTCTTTACTTTATTTCATAGAAATAATACAGTTACTTTATTACAAGTACTGTGTATTAACAAACACAGTGAGTAAAGTTACAAAGAGTATCTCATTCTAGGTATGTCTAGGGAAGTGGGCTTGACCACACAATTATAGTATTTGACCAAAGATTAAAACAGGAAAGAAGAGGCTTCCTGCAGCAGCAGAATTTTTTAAACTGTCATATAAATACAATAAGTTTTATTTACTCCAATAATTATTTTATTTTAAATTTTTTCAAAAAAATACACTTTTACATAAACACTTATGTAATAAAGTATACAAAACAAACACATTACCAACATATGTGTTTTAAACAGGCAATGAAAGAGTCTTGACGAATAGCTTATTTACAGGTTAGCTTAAACTATAAAGGCTGCTTTCTTTTACATGCCAATATGACATTACCAAGGGTTAGAATGAGGACAGAAAAGACTGGATGGGAAATCAAGAGGAGGGTTGGGAACAAAAAAAAGAAAGGAAGGAAACTGCAATTCTTAGCATGATAAATATATTAGTATATATCAAATGATGTGAACCACTACAGTAAGTTAATTCCGGCAGAAAGGGGGTGTTGAAGTCGTTTTGGGGTAAACACCTAATTAGACAATTGTAGTAGGAATAGTGAGAGGGGAGGAGGCCCATAACCCCCATGTTTTACGAATTTTTGTCCAAGACTGTGAATTCAAGGAAAGATAGTACTCATAATGAAAATGCGTGTTTGTTTTACTACATAATACCTTGAAAGAAAAAAGAAGAAAATGGAGTTCTATACACAAAATTAAATTGATAAAAGAATGATTTTATTGTATCCAAAATACACACAAATAGCTAAAAAACACATAAAGTGATATATCACATATGACCCATATAATTAATACATGGATCCGGGGCATAAAAAGTAAACCAGAGCAATGTCAGATAACAACCATCATCTCAATATGTAACAATTCAGCATAATAAATATAAGCATGAAAGAAAGTTTTATAATGGCGCTTTTTATATCAAGGGACCTGCCCTAAATTACACCCCCCAAGGACGCCACTATAGGACAAAAAGTTGTTAAATAAATGATGATAAAGTGCTTTAGTGCTTACCCATAAAATATGGTGCTCAAATGCCCGGGAGCCACGTGCCACCCCTGACGCGCGTTTCATGTTAGCTTTCTCAAAAGGGAAATTTTGGCAAGAAAATCATCTTAAAGACTTGTATTCTGGCCATCCAAGATAGATGGAGTGAAGCATATTTATTTAAGTCAGCACTTAGAGCGCTATAGAGAGAATCAACGTTTTTTGTAAGATGGAGTCAGAGGATGTCATTAAAATTCCCAAATAGGGAAATATTACTCTATCCTTTTAAAGGAGAACATCTTCTCCAGTTTGCTTGTTAAAGGGAATCTGTCACCTATTTTTTGGTATATAAGCTGCAGCCATCGCCATCAGGGGCTTATCTACAGCATTCATTAATGCTGTAGATAAGCCCCCGATGTAACATGAAAGATAAGAAAAACGAGTTAGTTTATACTCTCCCAGGGAGTTCGGTCCGGTCCGAGGGGTGTTGCGGTCCTGGTCCGGCGCCTCCCATCTTCTAGCGATGACGTCCTCCTTCTTGCTTCTGTCGTGGCTCCTGCACCGGCGTACTTTATCTGCCATGTTGAGGGAAGAGCAAAGTACTGCAGTGCGCAGGCGCTGTGAAAGGTCAGAGAGGCCCAGCGCTTTTATGACTTTATCTTTTTGTTTTTTTTATTTTCAAACAAAGCTATTTTAATAAAGATACCACTACTATAGGCTTTATGAGCTAACCAGAGTCTTGTCCGATACATCACCATTATCATTATGTTTGAACAAATCTGTCAAGTTTTCAGTTAGATTATCAACAAAATCAGTTTTAGCAAGTAAGTGTGGATTCAGATGCCACGTAGAGGGATTTAGATTAACAGACAAATCCCTAATCCTCAGAGAAATAGGAGCGTGGTCAGACCAAGATATCAGACCTATACGAGCATCAATACAATTAGGTAGGATTTTACTATCTACCAAGAAATAGTAAATCCTACTGTATGAACGGTGTCTATTGGAGAAAAACAATAGTCTCTTTCACCAGCATGTAAATATCGCCATATATCACGAAGATGAAATTCATCACCTAACGGGCCTAGCATTTTGCTATTTGTGCTAACAGATGAACAATCAAGAAACATTGACATGGGAGCATTAAAATCTCCACAAATAATCTGTAAACCTTGGGAGACTTTCATAATTTTTTAATAAATGTCCTTGCAAACGTAATTTTGAGAAGAATTTGGAGAGTAAATCGACCCAATGGTAAAAACTGTCCCATTCAGACTACAAATGAGAATTATATACCTCCCTCCAGGATCAATAAAAGTGCTAATTAGTTTAAAGACTACTGAATCTTTTACAAGAATGCAACATTTTTTTTCCACCACTGTTAATAATAATAATAATAATAATAATCTTTATTTATATAGCGCCATCATATTCCGCAGCGCTTTACAGTTTAACAGTTTCAGAACACAAGTCATAAGTAACAACGTTAATACAATAATTAAAGCAAAATAAGCCGCCCCTGCTCGTGAGAGCTTACAATCTACAATGAGGTGGGGGAGATACAAAGTACAGGTGTATATATACAATGGTGCATTTACAATGATGGTCCAGCCATCTTGAGGGAGTGAGGGATGGATGGAGATAGTGAATGGGCTACACACACACACACTTACACATAGAATGACTTTGATTAGTGAATGTGATAGGCCGCTCTGAACAAATGTGTTTTGAGGGAGCGCCTGAAACCATGCAAATTGTGGATAGTCCTAATTTCTTGGGGTAGAGCATTCCAGAGGATTGGCGCAGCGCGGGAGAAGTCTTGGAGTCGGGAGTGGGAGGTACGGATTACTGTTAGCAAAAAAGGAGATTGGGATTTTTTTGTGGTGTAAAGGGTGATTATCTTCCTTTCACAAATGGGTTACCTGAATTCAGGCAACATCACAATGGCTTTTAATGAGTTCCCTTCACATCATAAACCTTTTAGCTGGAGAATTTAACCCCTTAACATTCAATGAGAGTATTTGAATGCTCATTATTAAATAAGATCACAGACTATTCCAGAACCATGCAAATAAGATCCAGGGGAGGGGAGAGACAAAAAACAAATACACAAAACATACACAAACAACTGAACAAACAGGCAGATCAACTGCCTAACAAGGCACCAAAGGTGAAAAAAAACACTCACTAAATGTGTGAGCTTTGAGTACCATAAACTTTTTAGAACTAAAGTCCTGCAAGTCTCCTACACATCTCTTGATAATTCAAGCTGTACTTAAGATGAGGTTACCCTAATCTTTGGTCAAAGAAAAGAAGCCTGCAGAGAAAGTCAAGCTGTAGACCATTCAGGGTTCAATTTCTTCTGTGCTCCAGTTGGTGAATAATGCCGCTCAGGTGGTTGTGCCAGCAGATCCCAATTGAGGAGGAGTTTCTCCACCTGAGGGATTGATAAGAAGACATGGGCAGATCTTGAATGGTGAATTATCATCTTGACTTGGAATCCCCATCTGTATGAGATGTTATTATCTCTTAATATTTTGGCTACTCCAGCAAATTCTCTTCTCTTTGCCAGAGTCACAGTAGATAAATCTGAGAAAATTGCAAGATTTTGGTATGGACTTGGGAGACTGGGTTTCCGCCTCCAGTTATGCAAAAAGATCTCCTTAGTCTTAAGGAAGCGAATGCGTGCCAGAATGTCACAAGAAGTTGATGGACTGAAGTTTTTAGGCTTGGGGACTCTATGTATTCTGACCTCTCTAAGGTCAGCGCCAAGGATCACCTCCCGTAGTAGCTCATGAAAATACTTTTGCAGGTCTCCATCTTTTACTGTTTCTGCTATACCCCTTATTATCCTCACATTATTTCGCCGTGATCTGTCTTCCAAATCATAGAGTTTAGCTTTAAGTATGCTTACCTCCTCTTCTAAAGCTGCATTCGCGTTAATTAGGTTGTTGTGTGAGCTGGCATATTCTGCCATTTTAGATTCAATATGCACAGTGCGTTCACACAAAGAGTCAATATCCCCCTTAAGCTCATCCAGTATACTTCTGAGATCCTCTTGCAATGAGGACCTTAATTAGTTGAGAAGACTCTGCATAGGGGATATCTGATTCCTCAGTACCTACCAGTTCTTCCACTGAGACAATGTTCAGCACTCTGCACGATGGCTGCGAGAAGGAAGAAGGAGGAGACAGTGCCATCTTGCCTGTTTGTGGCGGGCATGCTTCTCTGGCAAGGAAGTCTGTCAGCTTGGTGGGTGATCCCCATTTCTGCTACCAACCCCTTGGCATTCTCCTCACCAGATGTTCGGGTAACGTATGAGTCGATTTCGGATGTTAAAGCTGATGTGAGCTGCTTCAGGAGCAGGAGACTTGCCGATGCTCTAAGCTTAAGCGGCTGGCGCCATCCGCGTTCAGGCCATGCCCCGTAAATACAATAATGAGCAGAACTAGGACACAGATTTTTGATTGCTTTTCTAAAACCTTAAAATGCAACCAAAATAATATTCTGATACCTATGACAGTCTGACACTTTCCTCGGTAATCTCCTGCAGCCCTTTCTAGATTACTGTTCCATAGTCTCTGATACGCAGGCATTAATTTTTGGCGCAGCATTCCTCATGACTCCCAGGGTGCATAAGACATAATGCTGATGTAGACAGCGCGAACCACTGAGCCCAGTGTCATGTCTGCTGTAGTCGCAAAGTCACCAACTCACAGCTGCAGCCTGTCATCAAAGACCGAGAAAGAAAAGAGGCATGATTAGGCCTGCAGAGGATGATGAACTCTCATTGTATTATTTTTGCCTATGCATATGGACATAAAAATATGCAATTTTGAAACTGCTTTAAGAGTGTTATTATAACACTGACCGTAATCCTATTCAATCCCGTCTAGGTCAGGGTAGGAGGACCGATTGAAGCCATGGATGCTAATAGTGGGCTCCCGCAGCCATCAGACTGCAATCCTCATCCCTATAATTGGGTTATGGGAGGCCAAAGGACTGACAAGGGGAGCTCCTTCATTGTTTTAGCTCCTAGATATTGCATGTACAGTGTTTTTTTTCAGGGGTCAGTGTTCCCACCCATCCCTTGCAGTTTAACAGATGAAGTACTCAATCGAGCTGCTGCTGATCGCATGGGTATAGAAGTGGACTGCCCGCCAGGGCAGTGGGGATACTCGGTACTGGGCCGCTTCTTAAAGGGGCAGTGTCATGGCAGCAGTGACCCGTTCCATGGCCCAGGGCGTCCAATAAAAGGGGATGAATAAAGAGTTTGTAATAAAGTGTTTGTGACGCCACCTGTGGTACTAGGCAATAAAGATGTTAGCCGACGCTGCAGATTCAGTCCACTGGGACAGTTGTTGATGCAGCAGAGTTGGTCCAGCTCTCCACAGGCAGAGCTACGTCCCAGGGCAGTTAGGATATTGAAGGTAATGTTGGAGGTGAGTGTGGTGCAGGACAGGTGATGCAGGAATAATTCAGAGGACACAGCGGGGTGCAGTTTCCAATGCTTTACTCACAGTTCTCTTATGTGCAGATGCCCGCTTGGGGCCGTGTCCTCTAGGTGAGGGGTCCAGTAAAGTCCTAGGTAGTTCAGGATACACCTTTCCAGGACTCCCTTCCATATGTTCCTTTCCTGGCCGTCTCATTGTGCTGACTTTCCGCCCTTCCTGTCCAACACCTCACAGTCAGTGTCCCAAGTCAGCAGCCGTGGACCTTTTCCGGCGACATTCTCTAAGTCCCCTTGCTCCCTTATGGCTGCCTTTTCGGAGAAGATAACTGTGGCTGTAGCTGAAGAACCTAGAAGTGCCCCTGCCTCCGGCTTGCTAGCTGAGTCTGGTGATTTCTCCACTAGTCTCATGGTCCAGTACCCCATTGCAACCTGGTCTCTCCACTACTGGATCGGACAACACGGATGGACCTCTCACTATCCGTGCCCCTAGGACCCCTTCTGTCCTTCCTGGAGCTTCCTTCTTTCTCTCTCTTACTATTCTCTTTCCTTGTCTGGGGACTAGCTCCTCATAGCTTGAGCTCCCCTCCTGTTCTGACTGACTCTACAGTCTTCTTCATGCTCACTAAGCTGCACTCCCTTCCTTTTACCTTCTACCCAGCCTGGGATGAGACCATCCTCCCTTAGGGTACGTCCAGGGTGCCCTGCTGCTATAGTCTATGTTGGGTGCAGGTGTTAGAGTCCTGGGTGGTGCTCCCTCCTTACCTGAGAGTGGGATATCACACCTCTGGATGAGGTGCAGTATCTCTGTGGCGACTGGACCCTTAGGGGTGCCACAAAAGCAGTACCTGCATGATCAGTTTGACGCATTAATTTGATATGAAACACTTACTCACTTTGGCATGACAGATATATGTCATGTAGTATTACTGTAAGGGGTTAAGTAATGAGTTGATATTTACAACAATTACTTTACATCTGACAGTGCAGTCATCTCTCTATATGGACAGGCAATTTTGTGTGGTGACCTCAAGTTTATAAATTCTGTTCATCAATTCTGATTCATAGATCAGGGTTCATAAAGGTGTGAAAAGTATTGTCCAACTTTTTTAAACACGTGTTACAAAAATTGGAAAATGTCCCCAAACACTATCATGCTGCATTGCAGTCATATGTTGATATCTACCATGTATCCATATATCTGTCATCCCAATATGAAACTATTGAAGACTATTGAACACACATGTCAAACTCTGGCCCACGGGGAAAATCTGGCCCAAAGGGTGTGTATATGTGGCCAGCGGCGCCGGGCATGCCTCCATGACACTGGGCGGGCCGGCAGGCCCCCACATCCAGCATCGCACTTTCACCTGTATCGGCATCCTTGATGACGCTCCATTTACCATCATTCTCCCTCTGCATCTGACGTCTCAGCACGATGATGTCATTACAATGCACCATTATACTGTATGGAGCACTATGTGGGGCCATTATACTGTATCGAGCACCATGTGGGGAAATTATACTGTATGAAGGACTAAGTGGGACCATTATACTGTATGGCGCATGATGTTGGGCCATTATACTGTTTAGAACAGGATGTTGGACCATTATACTGTATGGAGCACTATGTGGGGCCATTATACTGTAAGGAGCACCATGTGGGGAAATTATACTGTATGAAGGACTAAGTGGGACCATTATACTATATGGCGCACGATGTTGGGCCATTATACTGTTTGGAACAGGATGTTGGACCATTATACTGTATGGAGCATTATGTGGGGCCATTATACTGTATGGAGCACTATGTGTGGCCATTATACTGTATGGAGCACTGTGTGGGGCCATTATACTGTATGGATCACCATGTGGGGAAATTATACTGTATGAAGGACTAAGTGGGATCATTATACTGTATGGTGCACGATGTTGGGGCATTATACTGTTTGGAACAGGATGTTCGACCATTATACTGTATGGAGCACTATGTGGCCCATTATACTGTATGGAACACTATGTGTGGCCATTATACTGTATGGAGCACTATGTGGGGCCATTAAACTGTATGGAGCACTATGTGAGGCCATTATACTGTATAGAAGGTAATGCAAGGCCCATTATATTGTATGGAGGACTATTTTGAGCCCATTATATTCTATGGAGGACTATGTGGGGCCCATTATACTGTATGGAAGACTATGTGAGGTCAATTATTCTGTGTGGAGGGCTGTGTGAAAATTACAGTTGGCAATCATACTGGGATGGGTTTTTCATACTTTGCCGAGGAGGTTGAGTGGGGGCGTGTACAGTGGAATTATCATATGGAAGGTACTGTGGTGGAATTCACTGTGGGGGGATCATACTGTGTTCAGGGGGCACTTTTGTTGTAATAATACGTTATCTGCATTATAAGGTTTTATCCTTTAATATTACTTATTTCAACTAAGCTATTGGACCATATGCTTTTTACCGCTCTTACATAACATTACTTTATTTCAATATGCTAAAATCTATATTTGATGACAAAGAAAAACTCTCTCAATTGTAGACATTTTTTAAATAAATAACAAGGTTGGCCAGTGACTTTGTCCAAGCTTTTAATTTTGTTTTGTTTGAGATCTTCAGACCCTAAAATAAGTACAATCCATAACTAACTAAAAGCACTGTAATAAATATAAGCATATACATACACTGTGCATCAGCACACTGCGATTAATGAATACATCAACTCCAGTATTGCTGTAAATGTTAAAAATGTGAGATACTTAAGAGTTTTTTGATCAAAAAGCACAGAAGCCATCCAACCATGTCAAGGTGTACCTAAATATGGATGATCCCTATCACTAATGTCTTATCTCTCCATGTGCCAAGCCAGGCCTCATCTGAAAGGGGAAGTAAAAGAAAACAAAGCATAGTTTGCAATTAAGACCTTGTCTGTGTATATACATCAGCACACTGTGATTAATGAATACAGGAACTCCACTATTGCTATAAGTGTTAAAAACATAAGTTACCTATTACTGATTAGCTAAGTACTTTCTTTTTTTTCTATAATTTTTTATGACAATTTTGCAGATTAATATTTCATATACACATTATATAGCGTTTTTTCCTATTTTCTATGGCAGTAATGCAGTTTCAAGGTGTACCCTTATAGTGTTTCTAGGAAATTAGTGACCGGGATCATACATAATTTCTGTAGGTACACCTTGATATGGTTGGATTGCTTTAATCAAAAAATGTAATAAAAAATGCTACTCATGTACTAATTAACTGCAATGTGCTGACATGTACATTAATTTAATATTAAAAGTGTGGGGGCACTATTTTTTTTGTTTTACTGTAATAAATACAGTCCCAAGACCAATCATCCTAAAAATTAAGATATAATAATAAATGCAGAGTTCAGATTTAATCCCAGATAAATACATAGCTCTGACAGGACCCGAAATAAAACTAGATCCAAAAAGTACCTACAGGCGCCCTAAATAAATACAGATCCCAGAATAAGCACATAAGTCAGACTAGACAACAAAATAACTACAGACCTCAAAATAAAAATACACCCCCTTATTAAACCCAGAAAACACCCCAAAATACTGACCTAAACTCTTCGCCAGATTTCAGAATATAGACTCTTAAGACTGAGACCAGATCCCAGACTCAGGGGCATACATACTGTTGGAGCTATCTGTGCAGGGGTCCAAGAGGTAAGGGTGCCCACCTTCACGTTCAAAGCAGGTGGAATTGGGCATCGTACTGAACTACTTGTCTTCAAAGTGCACCATATACTGTTCTTGCACAGGGGCCTCTTCTGTCTGTGTCCTTTACAGAACCTATACCGGATTCCACAAAACAGACCACTAAATAAAAACAGATTGGGTGGCTGAGAAGCAGCTGTGCACAAAAAAATCAGTTTAGGGGCCACAACTCTAAATCAATGTTCCCAGACATCCATAGAAAGTTGGAAAAAAAATGTTGACATATAGTTGAGGTCAGACAAAGTTTGAGAAATTAACTTTATGGTGTCTAACATCCCTAAAACCAGGCAGGATTTTTTTTTGTCCTAATGATCTTACCCTTTCTGGGTAATTTGTTGGCTGTGGTTTAATTTGTGTATTATTTGTCTTTCAAAAATGAGTTCACCTTACTTAATAGCTGCATTAAAACGTTGCCTCACCTCAAGTGTATAAAGTGTCAGGTACATTTGCTTGCATGACAGTAACTCTAACAAATTAGTTTCTGCATATATTTAATAGATAGGCAGGACGGTATGAAGGTCACTTGATGCATTATAGCATCATGTCTTTGCCTGAACAATGTTTCTATCATTCATGTGTAAAATAATCTAGCTCAGAGCTTTTCCAAATAATTATATTGATGGAATGGTGAAAAAATAGCAAGAAACTTCCAAATATAAGCAAATGATGAATGTGTAGAATATGTTATGCACTAAGTGTGAAGGAATCTATATGACTCCTCTTTTAAATTGGACACCTTCTATAATGTTCCTTTTAAATTGCCTGCTCCCTCACTTATTTTTTCCTGTCGTGACCTATTTACTTTTGTGTCTATTATCACTCAACCTTTAACTCATTACATGATGCAGACGCAAGGAAAATTATATAACGGATCTTCAAGGTCATTTGATGTCACCGACAACATGTTTCATGAAATGTGCGGCAATCAAGATTTTTGGAGCAACAGATCCCATGGGTATTCCCTTCAATATTGGGTTCCTTGCATTGTAAGATCAGCCAGAGTATGCCATTGTCTGTCTTATTCACTAGTTCTATTGATCATTTAATATCCTAAGCTAGTCAATAAAAACAATTTTACAGAACAACATAGTGTAGACAATTTCTCTTCATCCAGCCTCCGGTAGGAATTGTCTACGAATGGTTGGGATTTATATTTATTGACATCTTGGTATAAAACCGTATCTGCATCTCATGAGAATAGCACAAGCAAGTTTAGTTTGAGATTTATTATTTATCTTGTCAATTTATAGTAGTAAAAAGCCAATCTGTCAGGCAACACTATAACTAAGAAATGGAGCAGGCATCTGAGATGTCTGCGACTTGAGGTTATATGTTAAAGAGATGTACGTATAGGAGACAAGTAAGATACAGGCTTGGCCATTTATATGGATACACCTAAATAAAATGGGAATAGTTGGTGATATCAACTGCCTGTTTGTGGTGCATTAGTATATGGGATGGGAAAAACTTTTCAAGATGGGTGGTGACCATGGCGGCCATTTTGAAGTTGGGCATTTTGGATCTAACTTTATTTTTTCCAATGGGAATAGGGTCATGTGACACATCAAAGTTATTGAGAATTTCATAAGAAAAACAATGGTGTGCTTGGTTTTAACATAACTTTATACTTTCATGAGTTATTTACAAGTTTATGACCACTTATAAAATGTGTTCAAAGTGCTGCCCATTGTGTTGGATTGTCAATTCAACCCTCTTCTCCCACTGACACACTGATAGCAACACCGCAGAAGAAATGCTAGCACAGGCTTCCAGTATTCGTTGTTTCAGATGCTGCACATCTCGTATCTGAAGGCAATTGTCTATGCTGTGAAGATACGAGATGTGCAGCATCTGAAACAATGAATGAGTCTATGTAGATGCCAGTGTGTTTTGATGGACCGTGTGTCCATGTGCAAAACACACAGACATGTCCGTTTTCACACGGACACACAGACTGCAAAACTTGCCACACACATGCACATGGAGAACAGTGCACACTGTCCTCCGTATGCACGGACGGCCGCCGGGGAAGTAGCGCTAATATAAACCGCTGTCCCCCGGCTGGCTGTCATTCTCCCCTGCCTGCGAGTAGAGGAGAATGATGAGCGGAATATTAAAGTCCGAACGACAGCAGGTAGGGGCTTTTGGGACTGTTATCCCCATCATCCGACACCTGCTGTCGTTCAGACTTTAATATACCGCTCATCATTCTCATCTGCTCGCAGGCATACAGGGGAGAATGACAGCCGGCTTCAGCACCAGCCACGCTTACAGTAGCCACTTCTTCCCCGGTGGCCGTCTGTGTGTCTGTGTGGTACTGATGCGGCACACGGGTATTACATGGTTGCCACATGTGTGCTGCACGTAGTACACACACGGACGCTGATATCTCCGGTATCATTTTTTCCGGTACCGGAAATATCAGGACATGTGAAACTAGCCTTACATTGATTCCTCCTTCACACGTCCTGGGGAATCCTGTACAGGAAAAATCGGTATTGGTGAGATCCGTTGTCTGTGTACGTATGTGACATCGGTGTTCAGTCCATGTGCAGTCTGTGTTTGCTGTCCATGAGTCTGTGTCAGTGTGTTCATGTGTTATATCTGAGCCACCCGCCAGGGCTGTGGTGTACTCGGCACTGAGCCCGTCGACTTCTATGGGGGATGT
>VIAB01014457.1:5172-16459 GCA_009801035.1 Oophaga pumilio | reverse complement strand
GAAAATATTATTTGCATAATAATTTGGAACACAGTGTAGATTGTTTTTTTTTGCATTTACAGACTCATTTTAATATTTTAAATCATAGAAATAATCCTCATTTGAAAACACATTGTAAACAAATATGAGCAGAAATTTTATTTATGGCATATACCAGAAAAAAAGCAAGAACCTTGGAATAATGACAGTGACTGGCAAAATGGAATATTTCTTCCAAGAGTCGTAATTGAAACTCATATTTTATTTCTCTTCTACAGCTTTACAGAATCATATATTACAATATGGATGCTGAGGTCATGAAAATGATTGTAGGAATGGTAAATGTGAACTCATACAAGGCATATTATTAATGCCTTTTGTTTTACTTGAATGCTTTTACATTAACTTTATGATTTTTTTTATTATTCTTTTACTTTAAATTGACATACTTCAATAGAAACAGAAATAAATAAAAGGTTTTTATAAATTTGTATTAACCTCTTAACGCTGCAACAAAGTTTGGTACTTAAAAGTGGTATTCCCATCTCCAAGATCTTATCCCAATATGTAGTAGGTGTAATAATAATAATAATAGAAAATACCTACAATTAGAAATGTGGTATAGTTCTTCTGATTCGCTATGTCGTTTACCCCATGTGCAGGGCTGTTACACCCGGTCCCAGCGCTGGCTCTGCACTCGGTTCGGCTCACTCACCTGTTCCTCTGCAGCAGTCTGTGCGTGGCCTGGGGTCTCATGTCCCATCTGCTTCACGTCGCTCTGTGTCCTCCTCCACTTCCTGGCACGCTGCTGGCAGGCCTCCTGACAGACGTCTTAGGACGCGAGGCCGCGCCCACCGCCTCTCTTAAAGGGGCAGCGTGCATTTTTTGAAATAAGCTAATTAACCAATGGCTGCACACTCAGTACTATATCTGGTCACTCCACCATTAGGGGAGTGCCGGAGCAACGTGTTCTATCATTGCTACATCCGGTTCTGTGCCTGTTCTGTCTGCGCTGCGTCTGCAGTCTCTGTGCTTCGCTGATACTGTTTGTCTCCTCAGATCATTGCTAACCCGTATCTGGCTAATCTGGACAATCTCGGCTATTACTGGCGCAAGTGTCATCCCGTTCCGCCATCAGCCATCCGTACCCGTGGACCGTGACAAGGTCACTGAAGCCAGCCTTCTACCATCCGTTCTGGACCAGGACCTTACCCTTCTCCGTCAAGAACTTTCCACGGACTCTGTAAATACTTGTTACCCCTTTGGTCCCTCTGGGACAGCTGCCACGTGTCCGGGGTCTAACTGGAGGTAGCACCTGTGTCCTCCGGGTATTCCATTCTGGTCCTGTTCGAGGGGCCTTACTACGGGTACCCGGGGCTCACTAGTCACGCCCCCTTCGGAGCCCCCCGGACCGCGGTCTCGAGGTTCCACATTAAAAAATAAAAACGAATGTGAACTTCACCACCTCTGCCTCCGCTTCCATTCGTTACAAGGGCATTGCAGTAGCTTAAGTATCCATTGTTATGACCACTAGCAACTAGCTAACTAAGTTACTGTCACCATATGATTGGTCAAAACCATGGATAGCTAAGCTACTATAATGCCCTGCACCTGGGGTAAGCGACAGCAAATCAGAAGAACTAAACTACATTTCTAATTGGAGATATTTGTTAGTATTATTATTATTACACCTACTGCATATTGGGATAGGATCTTAGAGATGGGAATATCCCTTTAATAATGTAGCAATATTTCATCTCCGCATTTCAAAGCCCTAACTATTTATTTTTCTATTGATGTGGCAGTATGAGGGATTGCTGGTTGTGGTAAAAGTTGTAATTTTTACAGACTCTATTGTCTGATTTGTAAAATGTGTAAAAAATGTATCTTATTTTTGATTTGTAAGGCGATGGAAAAAACAAACAAATGGAGAACTGCCTGAAGCTCAAGCTGCATGGACGTGTTGCTTTAAGCTCCTGCTCTGCCTAGCCTGAAAAGCTACATCAAAGCATCAACAGTGGACTATTTTTGGATTTTTAGATATTGGAACCCACCGGAAATCTTTTGGATCATGTAAGATAATTACCGCTGGTCATAGAGCTGCGGTTCCCATGCTGTCAGATGACAGTGTGAGCCAGCAGCTGTGACCGGTGATAAAAGGGTTACCTCCGGTCACAGGCGTGGACTTATGAGAGAGTACTAGTCCCATCAGCCTACGTCTGCTGTCACTGATAACAGCGAGAGCAGGAGCGGCTGATGGGAGTGTTCATCAGCATGCGCTTGTGCTATAAGTAAATTAATAAATAAAAAATGACATGAGGTCTCTTCTATTTTTGGCAACCACCATAGGCAAAACTAACAGCTGCAGACTGCAACCCTCAGCTGTCAGCTTTATTATGGCTGGTTATCAAAAATAGAGGAGTACCACACTGTGAATTTAAATGATTTAAATAAATAATTTAAAAAAACCGTGTGCCCCCCATTTTTGATAATCAGCCAAGTTAAAGCAAACAGCCGGGGCTGGTTTTCTCAGACTGGTAAGGGGCCATGGAAGTTGGCCCCCTCCAGCTTAAAAATAGCACCCTTTAGCCGCCCCAGAAAAGGCGCATCCAACCCGCACAAGTATGCAGCGTCCAACCCGCAGCGTTTACTGACCGTGGGAACGTACCCTTACAGAGAAAAACATACCCGGCTGGGACACTACAGCTAGTCTGATACACACTATGAGCAGCCTGTATCATCTGTCAGGAGAGCTTTAAAAACTTTATTATAATAATAAGTTATTTACTATATTAGTATTACATATAACACAGCTCATGACGTGTTTACTGTATGGGGGCTTGTTATACTCACAGGCTAGGCTTATGATAAGACCCCGGCTGTAAGAATAATAAGCCCCCTACCTCCCCATCAGCCCCCCAAACAGCACTTATTACATGTGATGTAGTGCAGAACACTAAAGACTATAATATTAAGTATAATAATAAGGCCCCCCGCCCTGTCCTCCCTCCACCACCCCTTCAGTTCCCACCCTGCCCCATCCTCTCACAGTCACCCCATAGTGGCCATTACATACCTGAATTTAATTAGCCTGATACATTCTGGCCGCCTTCAGATGATGTTTGCAGACAGGTAGTTTATGGATAGCACCGGCAATTTCTGATCCAAGTGCTGCAGGTGAAGAACATGAGATGAAGTCAGACGGGCCAAGGCAGTGTCTGAGGTAAATCAGAGGTGAGCACTTGGACCTAGGGGAGGTCCAGCGTGCAAGAATCAGAGCACACAGGAAGCGGAGCTAACTGCAGCACTGACTGCGGAGTCTGTGAGAATCCTATCAGCTTGCACATTACACTGCACTGAGAACTCTGCCACTGTGCTAGCCAGGGTGCAGAGTCTCAGGAAGATAGGAGAGTGGGCAATTTTCCATGCTCTCATTCATTACTGACTGATGACAGAAGCGGTCGTGGATCCGAGTATGCCCCTTCATGGGATGGGGCCCGGGGTGTCGACACCCTCTACACTCCCAGTAGTTATGCTATGACTGGTTGTCAAAAATAAGGAGGACTCCACACTGTTTTTTTAAATTATTTATTTAAATAATTTAAAAAAAGGCATAGGGACCCCTCTATTCTTGATAACAAGCCATAATAAAGTTAACAGCTGAGGGTTGCCCACAGCTGTTAGTTTTGCCTCTGCTAGTTATCAAAGATAGAAGAGACTCCACATCATTTTTTTTTAAATGTACTTATTTATAGCACAGGTGTCGGCTGAAAAATATTCCCATCAGCGGCGCCTGCTCTCGTTGTTATCAGCGACAGCAGGCGTATGCTGATGGGAGTAGTACTCTCACATCAGTCAATGCATGTGAACTGAGGTAACTTTTTTACCGCCATTTAAAGCTACTGGCTCTCCCTGTCATCTGGCAGCATGTGAACCGCAGCTCTCTGACCATCTGTTCTGAATCTGAGATAGATGCAAAGGAAAAATCTGTAATTAATAATTTTCCAGAGGGCAATATAAATATAGCAACATAGATTAGAAATAAAGCAGGAGCTATGCAAAAAGAAACTCATAATATCAATATATCTTTTGATTCAATTAATCTGATTGAGGCTCTTAATATGCATTTTATTCAACAGGACAAAAAAAAGATCTGCAGTCAAAATCCAAGAAAACATTACAAAGTGCAGATACAGCCACTGTATATAAAGAAAATTATTTGACTAAATAAAGGATGCCTCCTAAGCAAGAACTAAAGACGACCTCCTCTTTAAAAACTTTAAATACTACCTTTCATGATAAAGAGTCAGACGATTATTGGGGAAATAAGGGTTGGGGAGAGACTATCAGTAAAATTTACACTACGTTTAGTATAGTTAAATGAAAACAAATGGGAAACACGACAGAACCAATTAAAGGTACAGTTGTTGTTTGCGGATCAGAGTCAGACAAAGAATCTGAAGATTGTTCACTGAATGCATGTCCGGTCAAACACAGCCCTAGAATAGAACATACCAGGCAGCATGGTGGCTCAGTGGATAGTACTGTAGCCTCACAGTGTATGTGTATGAGTTTGTATGTTCTCCCCATGTTTTCATGGGTTTCCTCTGGGCACTCCTGTTTTCTCCCACACGACAAACACATACTAAGGCCAGTTTCACACATCTGTGTCTCCAGTACGTGTGGTGACAGTTTTCACACGTACTGGAGACAAGTACAGACATAGACACATTATAATCTATGTGTCTATGCACATGTGCGTGTTTTCACACAGACCGCGTATCCGTGTGCCAAACACGTAGACATGTCCGTTTTGACACGGACACACGGACCGGAAAACGTCCTGCACACGTGCACACAGAGAACTGTTCACACAGTCCTCCGTGTGCGTGGACGGCCGCTGGGGAAGTCGCGGCTACTGTAAGCCGCTGTCCCTCTGCAGCTGATGCTGAAGCTGGCTGTAATTCCCCCTGCTCTGCCTGCAAGCAGAGGAGACCGAAGAGCGGTGGGAATTACAGCCGGCTTCAGCACCAGCTGCAGGGGGACAGCGGGTTACTGTAGCCGCTACTTCCCCGACGGCCGTCCGTGTGTCCGTGTGGTACTGATGCAGCACATGGGTGGCACACGTTTGCCACATGTGTGCTGCACATAGTACACACACGGACACACGGACACTGATATCTCCGGTACCGATTTTCCGGTACCGGAAATATCAGGACGTGTGAAACCGGCCTAATAGGGAGCCTAGATTGGTGAGCCCCAACGGGGACATTGTCGATAGTGTCTGTAAAGCACTGTGGAATTAATGACACTTTATAAGTGAGTAAAATAAATAAATAAATAATATGACCTATCCCACCACAACATAACAAGCTCAATTTTAGAATTACTGTCAACAACTTCACTAGAATTGTCCAAAATTGAACAATTTATGAAAGAACTAATAATGGCAATAACCACCTGAGTAAAAAACTGGATAACTTGCAACTGTCTATCTTCTGTCAACACAAAAGTCCAAGTAAAAGTGGATGAAATTACAGTTAGACATAATAATAAATTGGAAAAGGACCACCGCTCCTTTAAAGAAGAAGTCAAACAACTGAAACTAAAAATCACAGATTTGGAAGACAGAAACAGATGAAACAACATCAAGTTTAGAGGTATACCGAAAAATGAGTCCTCAAGCAATTTTTCTTAGTTTATCAAAGATCTGGTCCATAAAGCCCTCTCTTCATCAAATGTACTGGATTTAACAATAGATAGGACCCATATGTTACCCAAGCCAAAATTCCTCGCAAAAGAAATTCCCTGAGAGGTGATAGCTAGATTCTATTACTACCATACAAAAGATCGACTATTGGACAATATAAGAAGAAATACCAAACTACCGACCCCATTTTAAAATGTCCAGATTTTTAAAGATCTTTCCAACCAAACTTTAAAATCTAGGAAAGCTTTTTCGGAGATTAGTAACATTTTAAGTTCTAAAGCCATTCCATACCAATGGAGATTTCCCACTAGACTCATTATATTCTACAAAGGGAATACATATGAAATCCTAAATATGAACGATGGATCGAAATTTCTCATCTCTCATAATCTGATTGAAGAAAAAGATTGAAGATCAGCAATGAATGAAGAAGAACAGGGTACTACTCGAATGTGCAACAATTTCCACTGTTTGTTGTATGTGTATAATGCTGGTATTATTATTAGTGTTGCTTTTTTCATTAATTTCAGTTTGGACATTGCCAATTGGGTGAATTTTCTCCCCATAAGTAAAGGCTTTACCCTTAAGTCGGACTACTGAGTCGTGCCAGATGTTACACTTTCATTTTTGCAGTTTCTGGCTAATATGTATAATACTGTGTGATATTTTAATGTTTAGGATTGCATTCGTAGTTGGTAAGTATTTTTCGTGCTCCCATTGTTTTGTAACCAAGACTTCTGTTTCAGATTCTTTTGGTATGTTCAGGTTCAAAATTATACGCATCCCTATGTTGCAAGATGGGAGTTAAATTTATGTCATTACATGTTAAAGGTCTCAGCAGGCTTATGAAAAGTTATCAAGCTTGGAAAGACGGGAAAAAAAGTCAAACGCAGATGTTATTGGTTTACAGCAGATTAATTTACACATAAAGATTTTCAATATATATAGATCCTCTATGGAGAGAAAACATAGCAGTGTTTGTTACAGCCATTAGCCCCAATGTTGTCTTTCAATTAGAGGAAGTCCAAGATGACAAGGGCCACTTTCATATCTTCATTTGCAAAATCACTAACAGTAAATTTACTATAGTAAATATATATGCCCCTAATAGGGGTCAAATCTCCATCAAATCCCCCCAAAAATACAAAAACTTCCAAAAGAAAACTTACTAGTGCTGAGAGATTTTAACATCATCCCAGATCAGACGATAGATACAGCTGCTACAACTAGGAAAAAAATCTTTACATTAAAAAAATGGATAAATCAAGAAAATCTACTTGATGCCTTTAGATGTCTAAATATAACTTTGAGGGAATACACATATTATTTAGACGGACATCATACTTTTACGAGGATTGATCTTATTATGACAAATATCCAATCACCTTCACCAATCAAAATTAGAGACCTATCTAAAGGGAAAATTACATGGTAAGACAATACCCCATTTTTTTCAGTTTAATTTATCCTAAAAGTTGAGATGTAATTCCTTCTTGTTGAATTACCCAAATTTCAAACAAGTCGAGGAATCGATTTGAAAGTATTTTAAAGGGAACTCAACTCAAGAAATATCAGTTATTGTGTGGAACATAAGGCTGTAATTAGTGGTCTACTTGCCCAAGTTAATTACTAATACAGCAAACATGCTAAATCAAAAATTTAGGAAGCTATGAATAGAATTGATAAGAAGGAGAAAGAATAGGAAGATAACTCTTCCCAAGCCACTCACCTGAAAATCATGAAATTAAGGTCAGAACTTAAATCTTTCATAGTGGAGAAACATGGCAAAATGGTTCAAGCCATGAAAACTAGACATTACTTTGAGTATAGTAAGATGTCAAAATTAATGGGCAACAAAATTAAGCAGCAGAGATTTAAAACAAAAATTATATTTATTCAAAAAGCCAATACTCATATTTCTCATTTATCAGAAGGTTTTGCTTCTTATTTTAAGTTTTTGAAAAAAAAACCTGGACGAAGCATTTAATTGTAAAACGTGCGTCGGGTGTGGTGGGTCCTTGGTGTCATTTACTGCAGGTAACGTTCCCTTTACTATTAGTCCTACTGTATATGTGTGGTCTATTTGCTGTTTGCTGTTGATAGATTTGTGCTATGCAGGATTGTCACTGTGACTTAATTACGCTTCACTTAGAACTTCTTTTTACTTTCCATATAGACACTATGTTCTTTCTGGCATAATTTTTTTTGTATTTTACTGATTTCTTATGGACTATACAGCATATTATAGCCTATACTACCCAGGTGTACCCACTCTTTTGTTTCCTGTATTTGTTTCTCCCATTTGTGTTGATCTATTGGAATATTGGTATTATGTATATGTATTTTTTAATAATTTACAATAAAAATAATTTTGAGCCCTCTATAAAGAAGTTTCATATCCAAAAGTGTTTTTGGTTTAATTCTTCTTTTTTTGGCTGTACTGTTAATGAATTGAGAATTTTTGGTGTAGTTATTATAAATCTTTGTATAAAACCTTAAGGATAACTCAGAAATCCATCAACCTAAAGAGGAGATATCCCATTATTATAGAATCATAGAATGTTCAAGTTGGAAGGGACCTTCAGGGTCATCATGTCCAAACCTCTGCTCAATGCAAGATTCACTAAACTACTAAACCATCTCACACAGATATCTGTCCAGCGTCTGTTTGAAGACTTCCATTGAATGAGAACTCACCATGAATTTCCTCTCAGAAACTCACGGAGGAACAAATTATAGATTTAAATTCCCCCTTTTCAATCAAGGCAGTGGAATCAGTAATACTTAAAAAGAAAAAAAAACAAAATTTTGCAACAGAGTTTTTTTTATACCTTTCGCTGTGCGTTATAAATGACAGGCTAACTTTACCAATATCTCTATAGCAATACCAGATTTATAAAAAAATCTTATGTTTTATTACTTGCAGAAGAAAACAATTCTTTAAAAAAAAATCATTTATGTTTTGCTTCATTCTGAGAGCCATAACTTTTGTATTTTTCTTTTGACACTGCGGTGTGAGGGCTTGTTTCGTGTGGAACAAGCTGTAGCTTTTATTGCTATTATTTTGAGGTAGATACAATATTGTGATCCTTTTTATTACATTTTTAGGGAGAAATATAACAGCAATCATCAGCTCTGGCATTGCTTTTATATGGCATTTACCATGTGTCTTTAATGCATTTTATAACATGGGTCATTATGAATAGCACTGCACCAATTATGTATACTTTTATTTACTTTCCAATAAAAAGGGACTTTGTTAGGGAAAAGGATGATATTTTTATACTTGAATTTTCTTTTATTCTTGCAAAACCTTTTTCATACTTTCTTTAGACTCAGCAGGGGATTCGAATGTGCACAACGTACTGTAAAACTTCTCTACTGCAGTGCAGCATATGCCCGTCAGGGTAAAAATGACACTTATCCTATCTGGTCATTGGCTGCCATGGAAACCAATCAACATCCTGCAACCTTATTATTTACAACGATGGAGTGATTAAAGACCTGTGGCATCAAAACACTTAAATTGCCAGGATTGGAATTATTTCTGATTCTGGTAGCTAAAGAGAAAAGTCACATATAATTCAGAAGACATATCTGCCGTGGATGTAGAGCGAGTTTTGGGAATTACTTCCCAACTGTCCTGTCTTTGTTCATCAGATTTTGGAAAGGATTTAATTGCTAAAAGATTTTATCACATGGTCTGGTCTATTCTCTGTGTAAACTTACTGAACATTGATCTAGAATATAATGAAAGATGGACCAGGGTGGGTGATTGCGAGAGACCAAAAGTAATTATCTCCCTTTCTCTGCCATTTAGAAGAGGTAGCTCTCCTATAAGTCTATGTCCAACCTTTTAAGAACCCCTTTAACATGACCAGGATTAATAGGTAAGCTAGAAACTGATCTACAGACAGCCATTTCACCATTCTTATCAGTGTAAAGCAGTGTTTGAGTAGCTAAAAGGGAATCTGTCAGCAGGTTTTTGCTATGTAATCTTAAGACAGCATTATGTAGGGGTTAAAACACTGAATTCAGGGATGTGTCACTTATTAGGCTGTGTGCTGTGATTTATTAAAATGAAGGTTTTAACACCAGGACTTTATCCTTGTCAGAACCGGTGCTCACAAGTCTGTTAGACTGACCTTGCCCCCTCCTCTAATAAACAGCTGACTGTCAATAGACTATATACATAGATAAGCTAGTGTGGGCGAGGTTAGCTTTCTCAGTTCTGCTGCATGCTGCATCCAAGAACTCTGATTGTGTCACAACTGCTGCACCTGGAAAACTAAGTGATACATCATTGGAATTAGTCTCTTTTCCTATGTAATGCTGTTCTCAGATCAGGCAGAAAAACTACTGACAGATTCCCTTTGACAGCAAATTGATTGGGGCTCCCTCAGTCTCATCCGCATAATTAAGACTGTGGCGACAGCAATAAATTATTATTAAAACGTTATGATTAGATCATTAAAGTTATTGTCACTTTTAAAATGTTATCCTACCATACAGTTGCAGAGGCCTAAACAACAGAGATTTGTAATCCTGTCCACTGCTGGTCCAATGTTTGTTCATTGGCTGTAGTGGTGACATCATGTCTACAGTGCCTGTAACCACTGCAGACAATCACTGGTTTCAGCAGATTGTGCCATCTGTATCAGCAGAGCGGCTGAGCCCAGGGATTGGCTGCAACAAAGTCCAAAGCAGCAACATAAAAGCAGTGCTGGACTCAAGGAGGATGATTAACAACTTTTTATTTTAGACCTTTACAACTGTGTGGCACAATGATATCTGGCATATAACACATAGAAAAGTGACATTTTTTATTGTGCAAAACAAATTAATCTCAATGCCACTTTTGAGGAACGGTTGCAGGATTTGGGAATGTTTAGCTTGCAAAAAAGAAGACTGAGAGGAGACTTAATAGCGGTCTACAAATATCTCAAGGGCTGTCACATTGTAAAAGGATCATCTTTATTCTCATTTGCACAAGGAAAGACTAGAAGCAATGGGATGAAACTGAATGGGAGGAGACACAGATTAGATATTAGAAAAAACTTTTTGACAGTTAGGGTGATCAATGAGTGGAACAGGCTGCCACGAGAGGTGGTGAGTTCTCCTTCAATGGAAGTCTTCAAACAGAGGCTGGACAGACATCTGTCTGGGATGATTTAAAGAGAATCCTGCTTTGAGCAGGGGGTTGGACCAGATGGCCCAGGAGGTCCCTTCCAACTTTACTATTCTATGATTCTATGATTCTATGACTATCTCTGCCCAAGTTAGCAGAGTAGAAGAGCCAGGGAGAGACAGGGCATGACAACACACACCCTGACTGGAGTAACGTTTCTGGTGAGGCACTGGGAATCACTGATAATATGTGCCAAATTCATTAAGTCCGCTGCACTGTTGTGCCCCATATTGGGTTTTGCAGGTTGCCTGGTGTGACGCAGTGATGTTATCTCCATGATCCCATATAAAGCACAATACGCACACTCCTGTGTCTTCAGATTGTTATTCAAGACTCTAAGGGCCCCGTTACACGCTTCAATGTCAGAGCGATCCCACCAACGATCCGAAGTGGATGGGATCGCTGGGACA
>VIAB01014456.1:45900-66677 GCA_009801035.1 Oophaga pumilio | reverse complement strand
AGCTCCAGCTCAGAAGTCGCCTCCAGATTATTCACAACAGCCATGCATACAAGGATGGGGATGAGGAACCATGCATACCAAAAAAGGGAGTAGGGGACAATGCATACCTGTCTTATACTCGAGTCAATACGTTTTCCCAGTTTTTCGTGGCAAAATTAGGTGCCCCGGCTTATACTCGGGTCGGTTTATACACAAATATATATATATTTTTTTTAATGTGAGGCCATTATACTGTATGGAGCACTATGTGAGCACATTATACAGTATGGAGCATCATGCGGGCCATTATACAGTATGAGTCATAACGTGGGGTCATTATACAGTTTGGGGCATCATGTGGGGCCAGGGCCATTATACAGTATGGAGCATCGTGTGGGGCCATTATTCAGTATGGAGCATTGTGTGAGGCCATTACACTGTATGGAGCATTGTGTGGGGCCATTATACAGTATGGAGAGCTATGTGAGGCCATTATACAGTATGGAGCAGTATGTGGGGCCATTTTATAATATGGAGCATCTTGTGGGGCCATTATACTACATGGAGCACTATGTGGGGCCCATTACACTTTATGCAGGACTATGTGGGGGCCATTACACTGAGCCATGCAGACAAGGATGGGGATAAGGAGTCATGCATACCAGGATGGGAATAAGGAGCCATGCATGCAAGGATGAGGATAAGGAGCCATGCAGACAAGGATAGGGATGAGGAGCCATGTAGACAAGGATGGGGATAAGGAGCCATGCATACAAGGATGGGGATGAGGAACCATGCATATCAAAATAGGGATTAGGGGGCAATGCATACCTATCTTATACTCGAGTCAATAAGTTTTCCCAGTTTTTCGTGGCAAAATTAGGTGCCCTGGCTTATACTCGGGTCGGTTTATACACAAATATATATATTTTTTTTAATGTGAGGCCATTATACTGTATGGAGCACTATGTGGGCACATTATACAGTATGAAACACTATGTGGGACCATTATACAATATGGAGCATCAAGCGGGCCATTATACAGTATGGGTCATCACGCGGGGCCATTATACAGTTTGGGGCGTCATGTGGGGCCATTATACAGTATGGAGCATCGTGTGGGGCCATTATGCAGTATGGAGCATTATGTGAAGCAATTATACTGTATGGAGCATTGTGTGGGGACATTATACAGTATGGAGAGCTATGTGAGGCCATTATACAGTATGAACCAGTATGTTGGGCCATTTTATAGTATGGAGCATCGCGTGGGGCCATTATACTGCATGGAGCACTATGTGGGGCCCATTACACTTTATGCAGGACTATGTGGGGGTCATTACACTGTATGGAGAAATATGTGAAGCCATTATACTTTATGGAGATCTATGTGGAGCCATTGTACTGTATGTAGGACTTTATGTACCCGTTATACTGTATGGAGGGCTGTGTGGGGATTATAGTTGGAGAATTATACTGTGATGGGGTCACCATTCTTTGTTGGTTGAACTGATGGAGTAGGGTACAGTAGGGTCATCATACTGTGCATGTGGAGGAGTTCACTGTGGGGGTATCATACTGTGTTTGGGAGCCTTTTTGTTTGCATCATACTTTATTATCTGTTTTAGTCAAGGTTTTTTATCCTTTGTTATTTCATATTTAAATTAGGCCATTGGGCCATATGCTTTTTACTGCATTTACATAACATATATTATTCCACTATACGGTAATTCCAAAAGTTAATCATTTTATTTGATAAGGAAAAACTTCCTCAATAGTAGACATTTTTTAACAAATATCAAGGTTGGCCTGCAATATTCTGCAAGCTTTTAACTTTGGCCCTCTGTCTATTTGAGTTTGATGCCTTAAAGGTTTTGTTTTCATCATGATAAAGGATTACAATTGCAAAGAGGTTGTAAAAACAAACAACTTTGCAATTTTACTTTTGATTAAAAATCCTCTCCATTCTCAAGAACAGACCTTAACTACAATTGGTGCCTAGCATCTTACGCTTGGAGTGCAGCGCTTACAAGCTCTTTGATATTGACTCTATAGTGCACTAATGTACGAGTTGTCTTTCTAATCTAAAACTCAGTATTCAGGGCACTTTGCAAAAAATAAGTGAGTTTTGGATTGCAGTTTGGGCAGTCAGTCTCTAAAATGTTCGCCATCACTGCCATATATTCTCTATGGGGTTAAGGTCAGGCGAGTTTGCTGGCCAATCAAGCACAGTGATGCTGTTGTGTTTAAACCAGGTATTGGCACATTTGGCAGTGTGGAGTGTGTCAATGACTGCCTTGTGGACATTTGTGAAGTCAGCAGTTTTCCCCATGAGTCTACTGAAACAGAGGGACCTTTTTAAACACTTAGGAAGCCTTTGCAGGTGTTTTTGTTAATTATTCTAATTTACTGAGATAATGACTTTTGGGTTTTCATTGGCTGTAAGCCATAATCATCATCATTAGCAGAAATAAACACGTGAAATAGATCACTCTGTTTGTAATGAATATATAATATATGAGTTTCACTTTTTGTATTGAGGAACTGAAATAAATTAACTATTTGATGATATTCTAATTTAGTGAGAAGCACTTGTATCTATTTGTGTCAGAGTATTGGGTACTGAGGCTAGTGTAGTCTCCAATCTGTTTTTTAATATCAGGCTAATCTAAATTGGATTTTTAGTATTAGGGCAAGTGCAGACGAGCGTATGTTCGGTCCAAATGTAATATGACAAAACATTAGATCGCTCTCGGACCAATGTAGATCGCTCTCGGACCAATGTTGTTTCCTCAGACAGGGATTGTTTGAAGAAAAAAGTAGCTGCATGACCAAGTTTGATCCTATATTTAGATCATACTCGGCCATGCAAGTCGATGAGTGCGTGAAAAAAAAATAGATGACGTCTGAGTGCAGTTCTATTTCCGCTGACAGTCTATCTTCTCATCCGAGAAGATCGGATGATACTATGATCAGAGTTTGATCAGAGTGTTATTTACATAATAAACTCGATTCTCTCGGATGATAAAAAATGCTTCCTTTTGCACCTGCCCTCACGTTTTGTTTCATGTTATCCATAGCAAATCACTTTATGTACCCAGTTTCTTAGCCAATAATTTGTAATAATCTATAATCATGTATGAGATATAATATATGACAATTATATTGTGATTTATTGATAGTTTGGTAACATTCAATATCCCCTTATTGTGTCCTAGATAAATGGCATAAACCGATAGAAGAATTATTAAACCTTGCTCTCACTGAAAACTTTACATAGGAAGAAAGATATGCAGTTGATGTCTCTGGTTGCTTTTTTTTAGACTTTACATTTCTAAGCCCTCCTAGAAGGATGTTGTTTGGCCAAATTAATGCCAGAGGAATGACTGAAAAGATCATGTAGGTGGTGAGATGTAAGTGTGTCCATATACTTTTGGCCATAAGTCGCTGCAATTGTGACAAGAAACATGAAATAAAGTGCACATGTTAAAAACGTCAGTGATAAAATAGGCTCAGTCCTTTGTGTTTGCTCAGTAGGAGGAATGAGTAGATAAGATAAAGTAGATACATAAATACAACAGGTGCAAGCTTTAGTATATCTACATGTTATAAAAGGTGTGGTATATCCTACATAACCAGCATGACTAGAAATATGAGCACTATAATAATAGAAGGAAAAACGTAATTTCCATGATACATAAATAATGATGGCTTACATAATGCTAAATGTGTAGCGCTGGCATCCCTGCATGCTACCCCTCTCCCCTGTTGTCGGCTGCTGCGAAGATCCTTGGGCACCATGCTTAGGGCGTGCACGCTCCTTCCTTCCTAATGGGGCCTTGCGCCATCCTAAAGTGTCCCTAGCAAATGGCTGGGAGACACTTACTATTTAAGGCACCTCCACCTGCATTCCTATGCAATGTTATTAATCTGTTCCCAAACACGCCTAATAGTTCTCAGGTCTCAGGCCGCTAGTTACCGCTAGTCCCGTTAGTGTCTCTCTTAACCTCCTTGCTAGCACTTGCCTTGTCAGTCTGTATTATAGCCGGACCTGCCTGCACCTGGCAGTCCAGTCTGTACATCAGCCGGACCCACCAGTAACTGTTGAACCATTCTGTATAACAGCCGGACATCCTGCACTTGCTATGCCTATCTGTATATCAGCCAGACCCGTCAGCACTTACCATGTAAGTCTGTATTTTATCCAGTCCCCTCTGCACCTGCCAGTGGCAACTTGTATATTAGCTGCATCAGTCCTGGAGTAGCACCTGATATTCATTGGGAGCCAAGCCTAACCTCACCATCAGGGGGTGTAGTGAAAAGTCAGGCACTCACCTAGTCATGCCCCTCCAGTCCTCCAGGCTTTCCTCGGACCACGGCACAGTAGTTCCACAGAATGTAGAGGTTATTAGATAAAAAGGAAAAGTTTGATAGGAAAATGTTACTTGTTAAAGGGTTATTTCCAAAAAAATCAAGTTATTTCCTTTCCATAGTATGGGGGATAACTTATTGCTTGGACTCCAAGGCTTGAGAAAGGCTCAATGTGAGCCGAGCCACTCCATGGGGGTTTGAAATAAAACCACATATTTTTCACTTTAACCTATGGAGTGCTGCCTCATTTTTTTTGTTATATGGATTGGGACAAATTTTGGAATTTTTGCGTTCTTGGCCTTTTTTTCAGAGAATATGAATGATTACACCAAAAAATTTTCTCCACTCATGGTTAGTGGTTGGGTGAAGCCATTTATTGTCAAACTACTGTGTTTTCTCTTTTTAAATCATAATGACAACCCAAAACATCCAAATGACCCTGATCAAAAATTCAAGTACCCCATTTCTTAATAGCGTGTAACATCAATGACAGCTTGAAGTCTTTTTTGGTAGTTGTGAATGAGGTTCTTTATTTTCTCAGATGGTAAAGCTGCCCACTCTTCTCAGCAAAAAGCTTCCAGTTCCTGTAAATACCTGGGCTGTCTACCATGAATTGCACGCTTGAGATCTCCCCAGACTGGCTCAAAGAGATTCAGATGGCCACTCCAGAACTTTCAGTTTGTTCTGCTGTAGCCAATGACAGGTCGATTTGGCCTTGTGTTTTGGATTGTTATGATGTTGAAACGTCCAAGTACGTCTCATGCGCAGCTTCCAGGCTGATGATTGCAAATTTGCTTCCAGTATTTGCTTATAATGTGCTGCATTCATCTTTCCTTCAACTTTGACCAAGTTTCCTGTGCCTTCGTAGCTCACACATCCCCAAAACATCAGCAATCCACCTCAGTGCTTTACTGTAGGAATAGTGTTCCTTTCATCATAGGTCTTGCTGACCTCTCTCCAAATGTAACATTTATGGTTGTGGCCAAAAAATTCAATTTTGGTCTCATCACTCCAAATTAACTTGTTCCAGAAGTTTTGAGGCTTGTCTCTGTGCTGTTTTGCGTATTGTAGGTGAGATACTTTATGGCATTTGCGCAGTAATGACTTTCTTCTGGCGACTCGACCATGCAGCCCATTTTTCTTCAAGTGGCTCCTTAATGTGCATCTTGAAACAGGTACACCACTAGTTTTCAGAGAGTCCTGTATTTCAGCTGATGTTATTTGTGGGTTTTTCTTGGCATCCCGAACAATTTTCCTGGCAGTTGTGGATGAAATTTTTGTTGGTTTACCTGACAGTGGTTTTGTTTTAAAAGAGCCCCTGATTTTCCATTTGTTAATCACAGTTTGAACGCTACTGACTGGCATTATCAATTCCTTCGATATCTTTTTGTATCGCTTTTCTGTTTTATACGGTTCAACTACCTTTTCCCGTAGATCCATTGACAATTCTTTTGCTTTCCCATGACTCACAATCCAGAAACGTCAGTGGCTGGATGAAAGATGCAAGACTCTATCTGGATCCCAGAAACTTACTCAGCTTTTATGCACACACACTAATTACAAGCAAACAGGTCACAGGTGAGGATATTACCTTAGTAGCCATTCAAACCCATTTCTGTCAACTTTTGTGCATGCTATCAGGCCAAAATCACTAGGGTATGTGAACTTTTGATCAGCGTCATTTGGATGTTTTGGATTTTCATTATGATTTAAAGAGAGAAAATACAATAGTTTGATTATAAATGGCTTCACCCAACTACTAACCATGAGTGGAGAAAAAGTTTTGGTGCAATCATTCATATTCTCTGAAAAAGGGCCAAGAAAGCAACAATTCTGCCAGGGTATGTAAACTTTTGAGCACAACTGCAGATAGATAGATAGATAGATAGATAGATAGATAGATAGATAGATAGATAGATAGATAGATAGATAGATAGATAGATAGATAAATAGATAGATGGTCAGACTGGCCCACCGGAGAACTGAAAGATTCTCCGGTGGGCCCAGGCACTGACATCTGCTGGCATACAGGGCCGACAGCTGCCTAGGGCCCCATTGCCGAAGGGGGTCCCAGCCAGTGTCGTGTCACTAATAGTAGCACACCACGCAGCTGCTATGGGGCAAGTGAGTCAGTGGGGCCCGCCCGGCACCAGTGGTGGAGCAGTGAGTGACAAGAGGCAGGAGCCTGTGCCACTGATAAAGAGAAATTAATATTCACTGCTCCCCAAGCCTATTTTCTTTACTAAAGAGAATGAATATTCACTCCTCTCCACGCCCATGGGCATGGGGAGCAGTGAATATTCATTTTTTCTTTAGCAGTGGGCACAGGCTTCAGCCGCAGTAGCCGGCTCCTGCCTCCTGTTACCTGCACACTATGCAGCTGCTATGGGGCTCGTGAGTCAGGGGGGACCGCCCAGTGCCAGCAGTGCAGCAGGTGACAGGAGACAGGAGCCACTGCTGCGGCTAAAGCCTGTGCCAGACGCTAAAGAGAAATTAATATTCAATGCTCCCCACACCCATGGGCATTGGGATCAGTGAATATTCATTTTGTTTTAACAGCAGGCACAAATTTCAGCCACAGCAGCCGGCTCCTGCCTCCTGTCACCCCCCTCCACTGCTCCACCGCTGTTGCCCCCCCAGCGGGCGCCGCACTCAACTGTATTGGCATTATAGATGCTGATACAGTTGGAAGCAATAATGGTGGAGAGGGCGTCAGATGACGCTTCCTCCCCCATCATTCCCCTCTGCCTCTGACACAACCATCACCATGCTGTGTGTTTCGGGCAGACGACAGTGCAGCTGCTGAGACCGGAGCAGAGCCGGGACCAGTGGGGGAATGAGGAGGAGAGGTGAGTATTGTGTTTATATATATATATATATTGTAAGTAGACAAATGGTAGTCGATGGGAGGTATGTGTCACAGAGATGGCTGTTCCCTGTGATGTAACCTGGAGTGTTTTCTCTAGTGCATATAAGCACTAAGAAGTTTCTTTGGTGCACCTGGGACCGGGTTGTGGGTAGCTATGAGAGATGGGCAAGTCTGGCTACCCACATACCTAACACTGGGTATGGCTAACTGACTATAGAATGTAGGCTGTCATTTGGCAAATGGTCCATGTGCTGAGAGGCAGGAGTCTTCTGTGTGTTTGGCTCCAGACTAAGGCTGAGTACTGAACACTATCCCAGCCTGTGTGCCCACAGGCCTGGCAGAACAGAGCCCTGCTATGAACATTTGTATTTTCTTTGCCTGATTTAAAAGCTAAATAAATATAAAAGGTTAGTGGCGCATGTATACCACACCTATGAATCTGCTGCAAGACTAAAGGGTATGCCACACTAAACAACATCGCTAACGGGATCGCTAAAAAACGTCACTATTTAGCGATCCCGTTAGCGATGTTGTTGTGTGCGGCAGCTTCCAGCGACGAGCTTCCTGCTGTGATCTCGCTCGTCGCTGGAAACGATCCGGACCCTATTTTCTCGTCGGCGCTCCCGCTGGGTAAGTATATATCGCTAGTGTGGCACCTTTTCTTAGCGATTTAGCGGTACTTTTGTACCGCTAAATCGCTAAGAAGATCGCTAACGGCGATAGCGTCGTTAACTATATCGCTAAGTGTGTCCGACACTAGCGATATAGAAACAATCCCGCTAGCGATCTCATTAGTATGCGACGCTAACGAGATCGCTAGCGGGATTGTGTAGTGTGGCAGTACCTTAAGTGTCCAATCCAACAGGACCTCTACAATCATAAAACAAATAAATCAATTCCTGCACTGGTTCTGGTGTTCAAGAATGACCTGTAATTTCCCCAAGGTCCATCAGATTAAAAGGTAACCCTACTGTATGTGAGAAAAGGGATATGCAGGGATTCAAAATTACAGTTAGTTATTTCTGAAGAGAACTTTGCTGCAGAATTAAGAGGTATTCTCTATAATAGAGGTAGATAGAGATGATTAATTACCTTAAATCCTTACGGTCTGTTGCCAATGAATGAAGTGCTGACGTGCATGAAGTTGCTGCAATGTTACATCTCCATAAGGTGAAGATGTTAGCGACAAATAAGGTGCTTCGGTGCCAGGGTGTGCTGATGCGTGGTCAAAGCTTCACCCACTTGGGGTATAAGGCAATAGGATGGCATGATATCCAATAGCTCCAAGAAGAAAGCTCTGTCCCGGCCGGTGACAGAGCCTGATAGTGGCGTCCCCCGTCTGTGTTAATTCTGCAGCAAAGTTCTCTTCAGAAATAATTAACTGTAATTTTGAATCCCTGCATATCCCTTTTCTCACATATGGTTACCCTTTAATCTGATGGGCCTTGGGGAAATTACAGGTTATTCTTGAACACCCGATCTAAAGGCTGTTTGCTTTCTGTTTTTGCTTCTGGGGTTTATGAAGCAATAAACCCCCATGAATTTTTAAAGGAACAAGCCTCCTGTTTTCCTCCCGTCGCACCCAAGTGAGTAAAACCCCTACAATATATACTGATGGCCATAATACTGTGAAGGGGGCTACATTGTATTCTCTGGGGGGGGCTGCATAAGAGGGGAGGTGCATTTTACCCTATGAGTGGGCTACATTATATTTTATGGGGGGCTGCGTTATACCCTATGAGGGGGCTATATTATATTCTATGAGGGGGCTACATTATATTCTATGAGGGGCTACATTATATTCTATTAAGGGGCTACATTATATTCTATGAGGGGGCTGCATTATATTCTATGAAGGGGCTACATTATATTCTATGAGGGGTCTGCATTATACAATATGAGGGCTGCATTATACTATATGAGGGGGGCTACATTAAATTCTATGAGGAGGCTACATTATATTCTATGAGGGGGGCTACCCCAACCCCTGCTATATCATTAAGAAAAAAGTATGGAGGATCAAACACTATCTCCAACAGTTCTGCATAGTGAAAATTAAAGTGATAATGTTGGACTATTTTGATCTTAGTCAATGTGCCTCCTCTCTTTTCTCGCTATGTCTTTCCTGCCTCCTGAGTTGCTTTTACTTATTATTTTGATCAGAAACTGTGCCTTTTTTTCCTTCCTAAATTAGTCTGCAGAAATATTCTCCAAGAAAGATACATAAAATAAGCAGCCATACAAATTTAATTTAGTGCTATGTGAACTGTGCTTTATCGTTGGCATTTGCTCTTTTATGACTATCTGAGCCAAAATGTCCTTTGAATATAAACATGCATTACTGCAGAAAAAGACCTTAAAATGTAGATGACATTTTCTTTAAGGGCAGCCAGGTAATCATTTCTATATTTGGCTGTAGTTTAACATTTTTGGCATATACACAATACACTTTCCATTGGGAACAACTGAGCTTTTATTCCTTTTTGTTCTTGACATATTAGAGAAGTTGTTTTTATCATTTTCAGAACTTCACAGTCTCATTGTTTGATAATGCTAATTTTTACAATTTTCCTGACAGTATATTAACAGAAGAATTCAGTAGGCTTTATGGTCAAAATAGTTGTTGATCTTGCAGGACATGGAACGTACATGTGAACATTTTTCACTATGGGCAATATTTCATGTGGCTGGGTTTTTTCTGTGCATAATTTTCATGTGTGATTTTTTTATATGTTCTCATAAAACTATATAGACCAATTGACCAGAACAATAAATCAGCTGCCAAATATTATATAGGTCCTCCCATGCTACCAAAACAGTTCTGACCAATCGATGCACAAACTTCTTAAAGGCCATCGACTTCTGAAGATAACCGTTCATGTCTGGCACCAAAACACTAGGAGCAGGTAGTCCTGTAAACTGTGAGTTGGGACCTCTGGGGATTAGAGTAGTTTTTGCATCACATCCTTCAAATGCTGAATTTGATTGAGATCTGGGGAATATTGAGTCCAAGTAAGTACCTTGAACTCTTGTTATATTCCTCAAACCATTCCTAATCAATTTTTGCCATGAAGCATAGCTCATTATCTTGCTGAAAACAGCCACTCCCATTAGCCAACAATGCTACCATAAAAGCGTGTACTTGTTTTCCAATGTCTAAGTAGGTGATATGTGTCAAAATAACATTGACATGAATGTCAGGACCCAAGCTTTCACAGTAGACGATTGCTCAAAGCATCACACAGTTTCTGCCCATTTGCCTCCTTCCAGTGATGATATATGTTCCTCAAAGTAAAACCACATCATCCACATGATTTAAAAGAAAATATGATTCATGAGACCAGTACACCTTCTTCCATTGCTCAATGGTCGCGTTATGATACTCTCATGCATAATGTAGGTGTTTTCATTGGAGGATTGATTATCATGGGCAAAAGACACACTGACCGATTAGACTTTTGCCAGATTCGAATTTAGGTTTTCAAGCACACAAGGCAAAAATTCAGATTGGTACTCCCATCTATACACAGCTTAAGCAATTTCAATAGTCATCATGTGACCACTTATATGGGATTTGCATACTTACAGTCACCTGCTGATTATCAGTTCTTCCTAATTTTTAAAATGTTTAGTGAAAAACGAAAATCCCTGCTTCACTGAGAGAAGAAGGAAGTGAAGCTAGTTGGCACGTGACCGTAAGCATGAAAATCACATATGAGTAATCATGTGATAACCACTACAACCAGGAGAAGTACAGAAATACATCACCAGAGCCACCAAATGTACAGAAATATAGCACTACAATCAGCTTCAGTACAGGAATACATCACCAGAACCACCAACAGTGCAGAAATATAGCTCCATAACAAGCTTCAGTACAGTAATACATCACCAGAAGAACAATCAGTATATTAATACATCTCCAGTATCTTCATCAGTACAAGAATATATCAGCAGAACCATCATTTGGAAAAGAATGCATCACCAAGCTTAGGACAGCGATCAAATGAAGTGTCAGGTCAGTCGCATATACAATAGTATCGTATGAATCTACAACTCTCAGTATGTCCTAAAACATGGAAAGGAGTTGGGTCTAGGGGGTAAGGTTTCTCCTTGTGGAGAGTGACATACCAGCTCTGGCGTGTCAAGGTAAGGAGGCTTATTCGCCGTGCAATGCTCCTCTGGGAAATTTAATATGCAAATTGCCTCTTCAAACAAAGAGGACTTGTACTCTATAGCGCCACCTATTGGAAGTAGCAATCCTACAAGTCACAATCAACCCTTTAACGAGTCTTGTAATATGACTTAGGATAAAAGCCAAATCAGAATCTCTGATGAGAGTTGTTAACAGCCATCATCAGACTGTGGACCATACAGAAACAGTACTGATGAGACGCAGGTAGTATCACAATGAACATTTGCATCCATTTTGATACAGTAAAGATGTGTATCTTAGTACCGTGTTAGCCAGTAGATAGAAAAATATTTAGAATTGAGAGTCCTCAGTGGTTGATACCTTTTAATGGCTAACTGAAAAGATGGTAACAAACTGCAAGCTTTCGAGACTACTCAGGTCTCTTCATCAGGCTAGACTAATACAAAATCTGAAGAATCACATATTTATACACCACACGGCACAGAAAAAATGCAATAGGTAAGACAAGTGACGTGAAGCAGAACTGTCATTATGAGAGAGGGATGAACAGTTGTGGCAATAATTATTGGACTAGTTCATAGATAAGGAGAGTGAAAGTTTTATTGCCCTCTGATTGGGGTCTGGTAATGGTAATGTTTTGTGATGTTATCCCTCTCCCATAATGACAGTTCTCGAAAGCTTGCAGTTTGTTACCATCTTTTCAGTTAGCCATTAAAAGGTATCAACCACTGAGGACTCTCAAGTCTAAATATTTTTCCATTTACATCCAGGAACCTTATAGATAACATTTTCTTATTGGAGTTGTTTTTCTTTTTGTCTCGTCTATGTAGACTTCCGTCTTTTCATCTGCAGCACACCCTGAAACAGTGCCCTTAAAAATAAAAGTGTCATTAAAATGCTCCTGAATAAAATACAGTATAAAATATGAGTAAATAATTGCCCCTCACTGTGCTCTATGCACAAAATACGACCCTCTTCTCCTATTATGATCCATACCCTTCACACTTCCCTCTCCTATAAAATATTGTCTTCATACTGTCTTTATACTGTCCACTTTAATGAACTATAACCGCCACTGTCTGCCATTATTAGACATAACTGTATTTTGTGTCTCCCACCACGCTGCTTCCTTTGCATACTGGGCCTCCTCCTCACACTGTGTCCCCCGTATATTGCCCAGTTTCTATTCTGTGCCCCCTCCTCACACTCCCCTTCTATATACTTTGTCCTATTGAGTTCATACTGTCTTTATACTGTCCACTTTTATGAACTATAACTGCCATTGCCTGTCACTACTAGACATAACCACCACACTGTCTCTATCTTAAGTGTCTTCCATGGCTCTACCCCTTTGCATACTGTGCCCCCTCTTCACATTGTGCCTTTACATGGTGTCGCCCTTATAGTGCCCAGTTTCTATACTGTGCCCCTGTGGTGCCCTGTGTCTGTGTCACAACAAAATAGTCACACATGTACTATTATATATGTGTATTGTAAATGTAGGAAGTTATACTTTCTCTGCTGGGGACAACTTCACACACAATTTACCCCACTCTCTTACTCTGCCTGAAGCTTAGAGCTTTGCACAGATACCCTAACTGGGAGTGGAGGGGCATACAGGTAGTTAGTCTGTGAGGAAACAGTGAGAAAAGAAAATGGAGGCTGTTCAGGGAGGAGAGATATGTGCTCCCTCCAGGGACAGTGCTGAGAAGGATCAGGGTATCAGTCGCTAGGGCCTAGGCCACCCAGACTTCCAGAGTCGGGAGGTGAGCTGAGATGCTGTGTAGTTTTCATAACCAGCAGTGAAGTGTTTTTCCCAGGAGCTCCGTAGCAACAGAGAATCAGTGAGAAGTTGTGCAAAAACAAACACTTGCTTTACATAAGATTCACACTGCAAGTTGCCGGGGGAGAAAACGCCATGAGTACTTGGCTGTACTGGAAGTTTCAGACTCCAGGAAACCTTTGTCCCAGGAGGGCTTAGAGCAGCAGGGAGTTTATATTGAATCACAGCAAAGAGAGATAATTCCCATCTTGTAGAGCAGAGCAGACTGTATACCTGGTGAGAGTTGTATTCCATCCTTTGAAACTGTATCTAGACTTCAGTAAATGGTAAAGTGACTTTCCTTGTCTCCTGCCCTATTACTCTGCACCATCTATTCTATCACTATCCCTGGGGCCAGCCCTAATTGAAGGGGACTAGGTATATTAACCATCTAGTATTTTGCACCTTGACATTCTATGACATGTATGTTTTTAACTTTTTACAAACAATGGATTAAAAGACAAAATTTTAATTTTTATGGAAATCACCTGGTGCTGGTTTTTCCTTTGTTTTGCCTGCATTTACAAGTGGACTCCAGCCACATTGAACCTGGTACACGTAGTCCTGTGATACTCTGGTGAGCACTGTGAAAATAATTTTTCCCCTTTTCCCATGTTGAGTCAGTATTATGAGATTCTTGTAACCAATGTTATTCACTTCACCTCTGGGTGGTTTTAATGATATGGCTGATCAGTGTATGTGACAACTTTAACCATGTAAGGGGATGAACAGGAACAGTATTGTCGGTTCGAGATACGCTCTGGAGCCGGAAGTATCGGGGCCGTCACCACTGTTACCTTGGGACACTTGTTTGCAGGGCCCTCCCTGAACACCTGACAGAAGGGGGCGTAGGAGAGATAAAAGGGACTGAGCGCGGGAACAAGTCAGACTTGGCGGGAAGGCGACTTACAGAGTAGGACGATGGTTGACTCCCTCTCCTCTCCTCAGACTACTACCGCCACTGGTGCCACCTCATTACGGACTGACTCACCCTCCCAGCCATTACCGAGTGTCCTGCTACCGACCCCCGATCCATAACGTTAGCAGACACTCCTCGTTTTATCGAACTGTGTGAGTCCGTGTGAGGCCTTCCTTCTCTTGCGACCTGCATGGCGACGTGCTTTCGGTGTACAGCGTCACTCCCGAGGAACCTACAAAAGGAACATCATCCACTCGTCAACGGACCCAAGACTCACCGACCCGGATACTTCGGCATGGTCAGGAGACAGTGCATCTCATTCCTACGCAGCGGAGCCAGAGACTTTGTTCACCGACTACGACGTCATCGGGAGTTGTTCCAACTGGCCCCCAACAAGAACTCCAACCGATAAATCACTTCTCTCCTATCCCCTTGCCCTCTTTTGGGATACTGTATATTTGTTTAGTCTTCATATCAGTTGTATTGTTGTCTACTCCTCTCCCTGCGTGGAGTAATCCCTGAATTCCAAGATAACTTGTTAAAGTAAATTCTTGTTAACCCCATCTCTGGCTCCTGCTCTTCACTGCATCCGACGAACCTTTAGAACTACATAGTGTCACGGTTCCACCACTCAGTGTATCTGAGATGCAGTTTCTAACTGCTCAGCCATCTATACTTTGATTACACTGATTACATTACACTGTGGTATCCCGGTACCTGATCTACTGCTGCCGAATGAGGCAGTTGTAGTGTGGCAGTAGATTTGTTCCAGTGTGTCAGAATTAGTTTGGGCTTGGTGAGTTAGAAAATGTGAATCATTGCATTGTATACCGACAACTCATAAATGTGCTTTGCTGCCATCTACTGGCCAATGTGTATATGAAAGTTAAGTGTTTATTCTCCTCACAACAAGCTGCCATAGAAATGGCTGGGAGGAGTCTACCAGCTCAGGACTCTCACACTTCCTAAGGTAACTTCCAGTTCTGGGCGGTTTAAGTTGGCGGAGGGTGCAAACACTAATGCTCCCATCATAGTTATCCATGTGATTCCACGCTGAGTGGACATCTTTCTGTGTGGCCCAGCTACGTCAGGCACACATATTCCAGGGAAATGCACAAGAAGGTAACCGTGAAGCTTGATATCCATTCACGTCACTCACATTTCACAACACACCCACTAGGGGTATAAAAGGTAGTGACACGTAGCAGTAGGAGGGTCAGCTCAGAACGTTTCCTGTCTTCGGACAGAGCAGTCAGACATTCAAGCCTTGGAAGGCTCAGGAGTGAGTCATCCACGTTCAGTTCTCCTCAGAGCATTGGAGGGAGAGGAGAGGAGTTCAGTTTCAGCTCAGTCTAGTCTTGGAGGAAGTGGAGTGCAGACTAGATTCTGGCAGAGCAAGTTCATGAAGTGGAGTCTGGTTTGAGTGTAAGGAGTCACTCTAGCCCAGTCAGAACTACAAGACCAGTACCTCAGCACAAGCTACCTATATTCCTTGAGAAGTGGAAGGAGACTCTCGGAGCTACAGTGTGTACACAGTTTGACAGAGTTCCTGTGCGCTGCTCTGGACAGGGTCTGAGAAAGGAAGGAAAGAAGGAGAAGGAATTACAAGGAGCTATAACAGTGAGTGTACTAAGAACTGTTCAGTGAGCTCTGGAGAAAGCTGGCCTTTTACATCGTAGCTACATGTGCTTATGTTAAGAGCAAGAGCAGGACGAGAGGCACAGTGGAGAAAGATAGAGACAAGTGCATCAGGTACCGGATTACCCGCACTAATTCACCGGACACCGGGGTCCGAAGCGTTGCTAGTGCTTTACGCCTAGTAATAGGAAACACCGGAGGCCTTCCTGGACTACAAGTCTTAGAAGGTAGCCCTAAGCGCTGATACGTAAACGGAGTCAGGTAGAACAAGGACCTTGAGTGGGACGCTACAAAAGTAGGGACTCTGTTCTCACCAACTAGAAGGCTCTACCACAATGTCGGCCGGGCGTTGCAGCTATTGAACAAGCTGGAGATTGACAGAGTTAACTTGACTTCATGCAAGTTTATACTCACGCATATACAAAGTTAAAGGAGGCCTCTAACCTGCTCAGCGGTTTATCTGAATGTGCATTCTCCACCCCGACCAGCTTCCCGGGACCTGCCTGAAACAACTGCAAGTAAAGGTATGGAAAGAGATTGCAATGTGTGAGACTGCTTTATTACCTACACCCTGCACCACCATAGACTTTGAGGGACCAGTCCCACCTGTGGGGGACTTAACATCTAGCTGCCATAACATCCCCTCAGAAGATCCAAATTGCAGCGCTGGTCAAATTGATCAGAAACCACAGGTGGCGTCACGAACTGTTATTACAAATCCCCTGTAAATACATCCCCCATTGCATGACCGCCCAGGGCCACGGACCGGGCTCCGCTGCCAGTGACATTCCCCATAGAAGTCGATGGGCTCGGTGCCGAGTACCCCATAGCCCTGGTACTATGTGCGAGTCATTTCTCCACATAATCTCTTCCACAAAGGAGTGAAGTCTTCTAGTCAGGAGAGATAACGCTGCACATGTGCTCTCCTGCATGCTGGTTATCCTGTTTGCCTCTAGCCAGGACCAGACCCACGTGGCTGCCACGCCACTGACTTTGTTTAACCTACTCCCTGCGATAGTGAATGATAGTCTCAAAAAGTGAGTACTTCCACACTTTAGTGTGTTTCCACAGAGAGCCAATCTGTGAATATCCCTCCATCAGTGTAATATTTCTTGGACTGCACATAACACTTCCTCTAATAGCAAGTGAAGAGAACTCTGCTCCAGCCGCCCTGAGAGGCCATAACCTCGCTTGTCTCAAGAGCAGAGAATCATTACTTCCATATGCCCAATATACTGTGAACTTTGCCTTTAAGGCCGGGATCACACATGCGAGAAACACGGCTGAGTCTCGCATGTGAAATCCCAGCTCTGGCGCCGGCACTCAGGAGTGGAGTGAGCGGCTGCATATAACTACATACAGCCTCACACTCCACTCCATTGTCTGCTGTCAGTGGGACTACATATCCCAGCTGGCCCTTTTGGAACATCTGGCACCTCCCCAGTGGCTCACCACAACACAAAAACCACAAGACTGATTTCTACACCCCAGGTATTACTTAATCCTGCTGACAGGCTCTCTTTACGGTTTTCGGACCACTGGAAATTACCCTATTGGTTAATGCAAATTGAAAAGAGTCTTAAAGGGGTTGGCCACATTACCTTTATTTTAACAAATGTGTTGGGGACACTGTTTTGTGGCACTTACTAATATATATTGCAGGTTCTCCTCCTGCAAATAAAAAAGAGACCTATATTATTCCTTATAACTATGGAAACATTCCCTTGCTTGTAAAGGGCAGTCCTTTCTCTACCTTAAAGTGATAGAAGATGACATAGAGCACTCGCAGGCTGAAAGCTCTGTGGCTCCAGAACGAGCTAAAATCTATCGCTGGTCCAAGCCCAAATGATGGAAGGAAGAGATATGATTGCTCCCTAGCCAGTAGAGACCACCAGAGTAGTCTGTGCTAGAGAAGATCCGGGGATTAGAGAAAGTGAGCAGTGAGCACATATTATTTTCTTTTATAACATTTCTTTTATATTTTATTTTATACCATTCTCTGCCTTTTTTGACAACCTCTGTAATGTTCCTAGGCAGCCTGCAGTGTTCACAGTATCTCCTATCATCTGAATATTTTACCAGCGTCTAACATGGGCTTTGTTCACATCTTAGACTACTTTCACACATGAGAGAGAGAGATTGCTTGTTTGATTCCAGGCATGCTCAGAGTGGAAAAACGGAATGCGGCGCACATAGACTTGCATTGTAGCAAAGAGCCGGTAACGCCGCTTGCGGCGCTGACTGTTTTTTGCCGCATACAAAAAACGTTGCTAGAGACGATTTTCCAGACGCCGGAATCGAAATTTTTGGCGTAAAAAAACGGACGAAACGGGAGGCCGTGCGGCGCGATCCGGCACTAATATAAGTCAATGAGAAATAAACGGATCCGGCGGAAGAACAAAACGGATCCGGTTTTTAAAAACAAAGCCGGATCACGCCTGATGCAAAAAAACTGATGTGTGAATGCTGTAGATAAGCCCCCGATGTCACCTGAAAGAGAAGAAAAATGAGTTAAATTATACTCACCCAGGGACGGTCCGGGGTCCAGTCGGGTCCAATGGGCATCGCGGTCCGGGGCCTTCCATCTTCTAGCGAAGCCGGCCTCTTCTTTCCGTCCCGTCGCGGCTCCTGCGCAGGCGCACTGCTCTGCCCTCACCAGTGCGCATGCGTCGACCTCTCTGACCTTTCCCGGCGCCTGCGCACTGCAGTACTCTGCTCTGCCCTGCAGGAGCCGCGACGGGACGGAAAGAAGAGGCCAGCTTCGCTACAAGATGGGAGGCCCCGGAACGGACCGCGACGCCCATCGGACCCGACCGGACGGCGGAACGCCCCTGGGTGAGTATAAGATAACTCGTTTTTCTTCACTTTCAGGTGACATCCAGAATGCTGTAGATAAGCCCCTGATGGCGGTGGCCCTATCTCATAGGGCAAAAATGGGGTGACAGATTCCCTTTAAGTAGTAGGTCTCAATTTACAGGAGTTACATAATATTCATCATTCTAATAAAACTTATGTAATTTTACATAATGGGTGGACTTATGGCTCCATGTTTATTGTAGGAATTATATTTGCCAATGGAGTTCCTTTCTCATATATTTTTGGGTTATTTTGAGCGGCTAATGGTCCTTCATTACAAGGGGTTTTTTTACCGCTCTAGTTTGGATTATATAATAAGCCATCATTGTAATAGTATTGAATTGGCAGGAGTAATTTTGAGAGGTATAACATGAAACTGGTTAACGCCAATATTAAATCTATAGTAGAACCCCTTAGTAAACTACCATGTGCCCTTTATAATAGTGACCGTCTTACATGCAACAGAAGCCTTTGGGCCAATACTGCTATCAACCTCACTTCCTATAGCTATTATTCTCAACAGAATGTTAGGGCATTCACCTGCTCAGAGGTTCTCCTGCTTCTTGAGAGAACAGACATCTGATTGATTAGAGTGGCTATGGTCTGCCTGATATTTTACCAGAACATCTTAAGCTTCAATAGAAGAAAGAATTATTTATATTGATAACTGGGCAAGTCATTAAATAGAGGGGATAAGGATGACACGATCTAAAGAAAAAAAGAACCTCACACATCATCATGCTCCTCATCTGACGTCCCTCTGCATTGTTCTATATAGGACTGAAGACTCGCCTCCTGGCCTACTGATAAACCTGATAACTCACAGGGGAGTCGTGTCGAGGCGGTAACATCGTTTTGTGAAAATGTACTTGTTTTTATAGAGTTATAATCTATACTGTATGCTGTCCTATTTGTTATTCCCAGAGCATTGTCATAGAATTATAGAATGTTAGAGTTGGAAGGGACCTCCAGGGTCATCATGTCCAACCCCCTGCTCAATGCAGGATTCACTAAACCATCTCAGTCAGGTGTCTGTCCAGCTTCTGTTTGAAGACTTCTATTGAAGGAGAACTCACCACACCACTCTTGTCAATAGGCTAAGTAATTATTTATTGCTATTTTGCCTTTTCTAGCCTTTAGATGCCTTATAAGGGAATAATAGGGCTTAGCCTACGTAGAGCAGGCATGCCATTATCCCATGTGTAGAGTGCCAATCACTGCTCAGGTAGGGGCAACTAAGTATTAATGCCTTACAGGGTTACTGTAGATGCCCTTTCCCCTTCCTACCCTGTTGTTTTTTGAGAGTATCTTCTTAACCCCTTAACGACCGCCGATACACCTTTTAACGGCGGTAGTTAAGGGTACTTAAACCACAGAAAGTATATAGCACCCCCAGAGTCGGATTTTCTACGGGGTCTCGGCTACCGGGGGTAGCCAAGACCCCAGAGAACATGATTTGGGTCGGTTTTTACCGAGCCCGCTTTTGCATTCGCCATTATTAACCCTATAACGGCGATCGCAAAAAAAAAAAGCCGAGATTCTCCATTTCATTTCTCTCCCCTCTGATGTGATCGCACATCAGAGGGGAGAGAAATAGGGTCCCCGGGACCCCCGATCTGTCCTCTGTGCCTCCCGGTGTCCCCCCAGTCCTCCTGTGGCTCCCGGAGCTGCCGGCGTCTTGTCCCGGCAAAGAAAATGACGGCGCAGTGCGCCCGCCCAGTCGGATTTTCTCCAGGGTCTCGGCTACCATGGGGTAGCCAAGACCCCAGAGAATATAATTCGGGTCCCCCGCAGTCTCCCACTTTTGCGATCGCCGTTATTAACCATATAACGGCAATCGCAAAAGAAAAAAAAAAACAGCGATCCTGCATGTAATTTCTCTCCCCTCTGATGTGCGATCACATAGGGTCCCCGGTACCCCCGATCCCTCTCCCGGTACCTCCTGGTGTCCCCCCTGTCATCCTGCAGCTCTCAGCCTTCCGGCATCTTCATCTTGTAAAAGAAAATGGCGGGTGCATGCGCACTGCGCCCACCGAATCTGCCTGCTGGCACATTTATTCATGCTGTGAAAGTACATTTTGATCACTGTGATAAAGTATCACAGTGATGAAAATAAAAAAAATTGTACATAACCCCCCCCCTTTATCACCCCCTTAGTTAGGGACAT
>VIAB01014456.1:28705-41586 GCA_009801035.1 Oophaga pumilio | reverse complement strand
TTTTTTTTTTTTTTTCAGTGGTTTTTTAATTATTTATTTTTTTAAGGAACTGACTTAAAATAACTTAGAATTAACAAAACTAAAGCTAGCAATCTAGAACCAGGAGATGTAGGTTCAAGTGGAGGTGAATGTGGCAGTGTAGATGGAAGGGGAGTATTGCAAAACTATTTTTGTTTTTATATATTTTTTCTTTTTTTCAGTTTTTTTAATGGAACTGACTTAAAACAATTTAGAATTAACAAATCTAAAACTAGCAATCTAAAAACAAGAGGTGTAAGGTCCAAGTGGAGTAATAGGTGAACATGGCGGTGTAGGTGGAAGAGCCAAGGGAGGAGTAACTCAACACCGTTTGTGTGTTTTATTATGTGATTTTTTTGTTTTTTTATGGAATTGACTTCAAAGAACATAGAATGAACTCAAAATAAACTAACAAGCTACAACCAGGTGGCGGAGTATAACTGGAGGAGTAGGTGGACATGGCGGTTTAGGTGGCAGAGATGGAAGAAGAGGTAGCCGACACAGGTTTTTTGTTTTTTTATTTGGGGAATAGGCACCCACATGAAACAAATGACAAATAGAGTTGAACACTGGATGAGTGCGGCTGGTATAGTTGTCTAGTCATCCAAAGGTATGGATAAGTCCTGTGGTATCCACGCTTGGTTCATTTTAATGAATGTTTGCTTCCCCAACTTGGCTGTGGACAGGCGGAAGCACCCGTCTGTGATCACCCCCCTGCAGTGCTAAACACGTTCCAACAGTACACTTGCTGCAGGCCAAGCCAGTACTTCCAAAGCATAATCGGCAGGGTCAGGCCATGTGTCCTATTTGGAGACCTAGGAGTTAAATGGCGAAAACCCATAAGTTAGCATGTGGAGATGTGTAGACACGTACTCTTCTACCATGTTGTTGTAATGCTGCCTCCTGCTAATATGGGCCGTATCAGATGGGGGTGCTGGATGTTGTGGTGTACTCATTAAGATTTGCCACATTTTTGTCCGAGAGGCTGTAGTGCCCCAGCTGCGTTGGCGACTTCCTCCTCCACCTCTTTGTTCTTCCATGTAGCCCCCACTGTCAGATGGGAAAGCTGTCAGTAGTTTCTCTACCAGCGTGTGTTTGTATCCACGCATTTTGTGATCCCACTTTAGTGATGGAATGATTGTCCTTGTAGCTGGGATCCAGCAGGGTGGCCACCCAATGACAAAGCTGTCCTCAGTGAGAGGTATATTAGCTGGGTCGTCTATATCATCCCCAGCCATGCTCCAGTGATGCCTGTGAGCTGCTTTGACTGCCACGCTGCTGTGAACCCAGTTGTTCCTCCATTTCCTCCTCCTCCTACTCATCCTCCCAAACTGTCCACTGGCTGTACAGTTAGGTACCTTCCACCTGTGTCACAGCTGCTACTACATTTAACCCGTGGGCAGTTAGGGAGAAGTAACGTCCCTGGCAGTGGTTACTGGTCCATGTATCAGTGGTAGTGATGCGCAAGTATGCTCGTTGCTCGGATTTCCCCGAGTATGCTCAGGTGATCTCTGAGTATTTTGGCGTGCTCAGAGATTTAGTTTCTGTTGCCGGCAGCTGCATGATTTGCGGCTGCTTGACAGCCTGAATACATGTGGGGATTCCTTAACAAACAGGCATTCCTCACATGTATTCAGCCTTTCCAGCAGCCACAAATCATGCAGCTGCGTTGACACAAAGTAAATCTCCGAGCACGCCAAAATACTCGAAGATCACCCGAGCGTGCTTGGGAAAACCTGAGCAACGAGCATACTCGCTCATCACTAATCGGTGGTTATGTGGACCTTGCTACAGATGGTGTTGTGCAGGGCACACTTGACTGGTCCGCAACATGTGTGTGCAGAGCTGGGATGGCAAACCTGGAAAAGTAGTGGCGGATGGGAACAGCTTACTGCAGGACAGCCACCAGCATAAGTTTTTTAAACTATCCATCTCCACCAGCCGAAATGAAAGCATTTCAGAAACTAGTAATTTGGGAATGCTGTCATTCAGGACCATGGCTTGTGAGTGGGGGGGATATCTTCTCTTTCTCTTGAGGGCTTGGGGTATGGACAGCTGAACACTTCCATGGGACGGTGTGGAGATTATCGGTGACACTGGTGGTGGTGGTGCTGTCACATCCTCTCTTTACAGGGAGACAGGTGGCCCTGTTGATTGTGAGCAGGAGGAAGAGGCCGATATTGCAGCAGAAGAGGGAGCAGGAGGAGGCTCATATCTGTCATGCTTTTTAAGGTGTCTACTCCACGGCACCTCTTGCTTGGAATTCAGATGCTTCATCATGCAGGTGGTGCTCAGGTTCAGAAGATTTATGCCTCGCTTCAGACTCTGGCAGCACAGCTGGAAAACCACCCATTGCTTGCCGTCAGCACGTTGCCTTAAGAAATGCCACTCCAGGCAGCTCTTTTGAGCTACATTTGGTTTGCTCATTTCAGCGGTATGGTGGGCAGTAGCAGCTGATGTAATGGCCAGGGGCCCCACGCTGTGTCTTTGCACCCTGCTCCCTCTTTTGATGTGCTGCTGTGGAGCGTGACCTCCTCCTCTTCCTTCGAACTGCGCATGTCACTAGGATGGTCTTCGCTCCTTGTGGGGTCTAGGACCTCATCATCCCCCGCATCATCTTCCAGCCAGTCCTCACCACTGCCCTCCATGCCGGTCTGCACACTGCAGAAAGACGCTGCAGTTGGCAATTGTGTTTCATCATCTTCTGAGGTGTGCTGGGGTGGTCCACTGACTGTGTGCACTAGCCCTCACACTCATCCTCCAACCTAACAAGTGGTTGGGCATCAATGCAGTCAGTCACTTCCAATTTTGTGCCTGTACAGACTGTAGGTAGCTGATGATATTGGCTGGCCAGGACCACAAGTTCCACAGATTAGTAAATGAGACTTCTGATCAAACATAGGAACTTTACTGAACTTGATGAGGGATATATGCAAGATATATTGAGTACACAGTCTTAAGCACTTTTCAATCACAGCAAGAAGCCTTTTCATTGACATCATCCTTCCACTGTAGTCTACTCCAGGCCCAGTATAGCACCCTGCTGTGCCCTACTTTGTCACAGCCTAGCTTGGTGCCACAGTATAGTTCAGCAAGTTTCTCTACACCCACTCAACGGCTCCATGTCCTATCGCTATGGACACCCTGGATCTATCACTCGGGACCCTCACTAGTCCCACAGTCTCAGTCCTCTTTAGGTCCATATCTTCTTCGGCATTTATCAAGCTCAGGGTTTCTTGTGACACGTTGTCCTATCCAATCACCCCTTTCAGGTGAAGTCCACTCTGGTCTCTTCTGTCAGTTCCTAGTCATGCTACCTCATTGTCCCGTCTTCTCCTTTGCTGTAGTTCATCCAAATGGCAGCACTGTAGACTTTTCACTTCTTCAGACTTCTAACTTTTCTACTTGCTTGGCTGGTCCCAACATTACCTCTCTCTCCCTGAGTCTGTTGCTGGGGAAACATACCCTTTTCACCTACATTTTATGTAAACACTACCTTATGTCCTAAGTCCTAACCTATGTCTTTCATGCATCACATCACTATATATTATAATACCTTACATTATCACATTACATAGGCAAACATCTTACACTTCACATGACGCAAGATGTACACAACACACAGGACATTATTCAGATTACACATCACATTGTACGCAGCACTGATGGCATCAAAGAGGAGCAGGAGCACTGCCTCCGTACTAGGCAATACCCATTGTAGCTTTTTTATCTTGCACTGGTACAGTCTGTAGTTACAGTCCATGTTCCTCCAGATGATGGATACCATGACCATAGCTTGTGCATCCAGCTCTGGCCGACACCAACATATAGAACAGTGCCAGTTGGCTCTTAGAGGATTAGAACCTCTGCAACTTAGGGGCATCCAGTGCCAACTACCCCAACCAGTAGCTCCTCACTTTTGGCCGGCACTGAAGGTAGCGGCAAGCTTAGGAGGCTGACCGGGCACAGTGAGGTATGTGGCCAGGTGACCTGAGTGTCCAACCTGGGTTCTCCAAATGTCTTTGTGGGTTCAGTGATGGGCAGTAGAGCAGATCTGTATTCCACCAGATGGAGCCATGGTTCCTTGGACTGTTCCTGTAAAGTCTCTCTGGAGAGGGAGCCAGAGACCTTCATACCCACAGCTCCCATTCAGGACATTCTCCCACAAGATTAGGAGAAGATGGGTGGAGGTAGTCTCTCATTGTTCTATTGTTCAATTAACCTGCGTATTTGTCCTAAGTTGTGTAGAATAGTACAACACAGGAGCCGATACAATATGTGATCATCATGCATTCCACAGATTAACAAATATCAATTGTTCAATTAGCCTGTGGATTTGTCCTCCAAGGTTTGTAGACTAGTAAACCTCAGGGAGATGATACAATACCTAATCAGCAGGTATTCCATAGATTAACATACAAGAGTCAACGTACAGACTGATATGAAACAATTGCTCATGTCCAATGACCCACTGAATAAATACAGACTCATATGAAACAATTGCTCATGTCCAATGACCCACTGAATAAAGGGACAATACATAAGGCATAATTAAGAATAATTCACCCCCACACTAGGCCAGGGTGATGCTATGTTGTCACAGTTATGATGGTTCCAAAAGTGCCCACAGCCTAAATGCTTGTTGATTGGCTACGCTGTCTGTTTTACCATCAGTATCACTTTCAGATGATTGCAATAGTTTTTGTTTTTATTTTAACATGAAATAATCATTCACCACACAATTGGATATCATAACAAGCAATACTGTGATGAAGGAACAGCCACCATCTTGGATATGGGACATAATGCTCGCTTTATGTCTGAGATTGGCCTGTACCAGCCTCCATTTTGTCCGAATTCACAGGGCCACAGGCAGCTGGCTGCACCTGGCCCCCATGGCCTGTGGGCATATTCAATACAACAGGGTTTAGTGTCCATTGTGAATAACCAGGTCCTTTTAGTATGCTAAATAGATCAGGCCAAAAACAGGACTTCAAAGCTTTAGTCTGGAGCCACACCAGCATGGGGTCTGGGGATGCCTGGGGGCTTTAATTAGATTATACCTGTCAGCTAGACACTGAAAACACCTCCATTGTCTCCCCCAGCCACTATGACTCAGTTCTAGGATTATGAATTATGAGCACGCCTTTCGAGGTACAGTCTCATAAAAAATATCTGCGTGATCCTGCGGACCTCGGGCATCTGACAGTGTGACTCCCGAGTCGGTGATGGGAACCTGAGATATAGAGATTGGGTCACCGTAGAGGGCCAAACGGGCCAGGTTTGAGCTCCACGTGACAGGTAAAACGAACTGCATCCAGTGGTACCTCTCGTGTCCTGATCCGATCATCCTGGAGAAAGTTAACCCCTTTCTTAGATATTGGGAACAAATTCTGCAGGGAGCTAAGGGTGGAGATTATTAGCCCACCCTCTGGCACCGAGGGGAGGGACCTAGCAGGTATAAGAACTGTGAGCGGATGGCAGACCCTAGCCATTCACACAGAAGAACAAGACGATGAAGATCTAAGAAGGAACAAGGGACAGATCTGCCAAGGGAGCAGAGGCACACGTTTTGGGGACTATCCGGCAACTAAGATTCGTACCTGTGGTTCACAGAGCTCCGGGTCCACATGCAACCTACAGCCTGGTAACATTGACCTTTAGCTAATACCGCTAAGCCTTGTACATTATTGTTGTAATTTACTCTGACTGCAAATCCACTGTAATTCCGTTGTATAGATTACTGTATATTTCTGTAATTATCTAGTGCGCCCTTAAGGCAATTAAACCATAAAATTAATTTTGGGCTGATGCTTTTACTCTGATCACGAATCTTAGAATACCCAGTGGGTAACAGGATATCCTCCCCGGCGGCCATTTGCTGTAGGTGCAGTTCCCTTACTGACCTGAGAGACAAAGGGAGCACCGGAAAGCTGTGCCTGTGTAGTTACGTCACATCGGTGACGTGGGAGGAAGAGGGGTTTCCTCCACAAATACCCACAAAGGTGTACCCACAGATAGAAGCCTTTGAAACTCAGCATTAATGTGCACAAAGAGATCACAAAATATTAGGGACCACCTAGTGAGAGTGGATATTGGGAGTTTTTTCAAACCCAAACAAAGTTTCCTTAGGACAAAAAGGACAGGCACATTTCCAAGCTTGGGAGGCGCCAGCTGCTCAAATGTGATCAAATCAAGTGATGTAATGCTTCAACACTCTGGGAGACGATACCCCATCAAATGCTTCTACACTTGTGACACTAACTTTGCCATCTATGTGATCAAATGCCCCTGCGTCCTTTTATACACTAATGAAACAACCCAACATGTGAGGGACAGAATAGCGAGCCACAAGTCCACCATCAGATGCAATAGGGTTTGGCTTCCATCACTTTTTGGCCGCCACACAGTATCACAATTGAGATTCCAAGTGATAGAGAAGGTCACCAGACCCAGACAAGGTGGAAATCACATTAGACTACCCAAGGACCATGAATTCTACTGGATCCATACTCTGCAGACACTATCTCCCAAGGGTCTTAATATGGAACTAGACTTCTTAGTTCATTGAATCGGCCAAATGGCATACTGTCCCATGGAATTGTTAGGTTTTATTCTTTTGTAGAAAAATTTACTTTGTTTATAATATGTTTGCTTTAACCCCTTCGCGACCTGCACCGTACTAGTACTGCTCTGCGGGAGGTGCGTTTGTGCCAGCCGCAGTACTAGTACGGCACGGCGATCGCACGGCCTCACGCCGAGTGGCGCGACAATTGCGTGCGAGTGTCAGCTGTATGTGACAGCTGACACCCCGAAACAACGCTCACGATTGGTGCTAGCAGTTTTGTAAAGTTTTGTCCTGAGGAAGAGGTCCAAATGACCTCGGAACGCGTTGACTATTCACCTGTTTGAACCAAAACTTTGAAGAAAATCATCTGCCATCCATCTTTATCAGCAGCGCAGATTTGGACACATATACCCAGTTTCACCATTATCCTCGGTCTTTGGACCCATGTCCTGCAGCAGCTGATCCATGCTTTTTTACATGTTGCTTAGTTGCAACAAAACAAGGTGAGCGTACCTTTCCCCGGTGCACCCCATGTTTTTAATCAGTTAAGACCCTATTTGCGCTTTATTTGCTCTTCAGATTTTCTACTTCTATAAACTTCTTTGAAGCATCCAGGGGTTCAAGGTGCTCATACACATCTAGATAAGGTCCCAAAGAGGTCTAGTTTCCAAAATGGTGTCACTTGTGGGGGGTTTACACTGTATAAGCACATCAGGGGCTCTTCAAACGCGACATGGCATCCGCTAATTATTCCATTTTGAGCTCCAAAAGTCGAATGGCCCTCCTTCCCTTCCATGCCCTGCCGTGCATCCAAACAGTAGTATTCCCCCACATATGGGGTATCGGCGTACTCAAGAGAAATTGTACAGCAAATTGTATGGAGCAATTTCTCCAGTTACCCTTATGAAAATGCAAAATATGGATCTAAAAAAGATTTATTTGGGAAAAATTTGATTTTTTTTTATTTCCACAGCTCTACGCAATAAACTTCTGTGAAGCACCTGTGGGTTCAAGGTGCTCAATACACATCTGGAAAAGTTCCATAAGGGGTCTACATTCCAAAATGGTGTCATTTGTGGGGGGGTTTCCACTGTTTAGGCACATCAGGGTCTCTTCAAAGGCGACAAGGCATCTGCTAATTACTGGTATTCCATCAAATTTTGCATTCAAAAAGTAAAATGGCGCTCCTTCCCTTCCAAGCCTTGCTGTGCCCCCAAACAGTAGTATTCCCCCACATCTGGGGTATCGGCATACTCAGGAGAATTTGCACAACAAATTGTATGGCGCAATTTCTCCTTTTACCCTTATGTAAATGTAAAATTTGGAACTAAAAAGATTTATTTGGGAAAAATGTGATTTTTTTTCATTTCCTTGGCTCTACGCTATAAACTTCTGTGAAGCACCTGTGGGTTCAAGGTGCTCAATACACATCTAGATAAGTACCCTAGGGGGTCTAGTTTCCAAAACGGTGTCACTTGTTGGGGGTTTCCACTGTATAGGCACATCAGGGGCTCTTTAAACGTGACATGGCAACCACTAATTAATCCAGCACATTTTACATTCAAAAAGTCAAATGGCGCTCCTTTCCTTCTGAGCCCTGCCGTGTACCCAAACAGTAGATTTCCCACAAATATGGTATCAGCATGCTCAGGAGAAATTGCACAACAAAATGTATGGTCCATTTTCTCCTGTTACCATTGCGAAAGTAAAAAAAAATTAGGTCTAAAAGAACATTTTTGTGAAAGAAAAGTCAGTGTTTGTTTTTTCCTTACATGCTCCAAAAATTCCTGTGAAGCACCTGAAGGGTTAATAAACTTCTTGAATGTGGTTTTCAGGGGTGCAGTCTTTAGAATGGTGTCATTTTGGGTTATTTTCTGTTATATAGGCCCCTCAAAGTCACTTCAAGTGTGAGGTGGTCCATAAAAAAAATGGTTTTGCAAATTTTGTTGTAAAAATGAGAAATCGCTGGTCAACTTTTACCCCTTAGAACTTCCTAACAAAAAAATTATGTTTCCAAAATTGTGCTGATGTAAAGTAGACATGTGGGAAATGTTATTTATTAACTATTTTGTGCGATATGACTCTCTGATTTAAAGGCATAAAAATTAAAAGTTTGAAAATTGAAAAATTTTAAAAAATTTTTGCCAAATTTCCGTTTTTTCACAAATGAACGCAAGTCATATCGAAGAAATTTTACCGCTGGCATGAAATACAATACGTTACGAGAAAATATTCTCAGAATCACCGGGATCCGTTGAAAAGTTCCAGAGTTTTAACCTCATAAAGTGACAGTGGTCAGAATTGTAAAAATTGGCCTGGTCAGGAAGGTAAAAACAGGCTTTGTCTCAAAGGAGTTAATATAATCAAGTGAGCCCTATGCATTTCAAATATAATCATACTACCATAATTGTCTTCCAGTGTGAATCTATATACTTCCTTCTTCATCTAACCATATGTTTACCCTTTTCAGACTCACTGACACTCATATACTTCACTGGGGTAAGTACAGCTGTACCCCTCCAATTGATTTTTATTTTCTTTCTCGTCCTTATTTTTCATTTTTTACTTTTTTTATATATATTTTTTTTTACTATTTCTTACTTGTCTATTTTATTATTACATTTTTTCTTCCAATTTTTGCTTTAAATATTTTTACAACTCCAATCCCCCACCTAATGTTATTTTTTATTTTTTTTTATTTATTTTTTCATGTTTCCACCTTTTTTTTTCATTTCTTTCATGTTTATTTTAATTTTATTTTTATTACCCCCTCACCTCCCCTCCTGTTTTAATTTTTATTTTTATTTCTCCTGGACTATGATAAATTATTTCACCATTCATCATTTAAACATCATTTTAGCCATCCCAATCTCTATGTGATTGTTTCCCCTATCTGGACGTGTTACTCCCTCTTCTCCGATCTTATTCCCCCCTTCACTCTTCCTTCTCCTTCAGGACCTTCTTCACCCACCTAGTCCACTGAGTACACATCCTATGGGACACTCCCTGTCTCTTAGCGCTACTGCGCATGATTCACCTCTTTCTGCATTTTGACACTACTGCGCATGCGCACCTTATCTATTGTTTGCCATCAGTGTGTCATCAGTGTTTTTCACAGACAGATAAGTAAATTACTGGCTTCTCCTATCCTTCTCAATGTTAAATACGGTCAATATAGCATCCCTGTGCTGTACGTGTTTTTCAAAGACCCATAGACTTGTATTGGCTTTTTCCATCTGTGCTGCCTGAAATAAAAAATGACATGTTTTTTGTGTGTTTTGCACAGATATGTAGTCTGTGAAAAACATGGACATGTGAACAGCAGCATAGAGTATAATGACTATGTGTTCTAGCCGTGAAAAAAACTGATACAACGTGTACGTACAGCACGGACGTCTGAATGAGGCCTAAGGAAGTGTTCAGTGCTCTACTTCTCAGGAGACGTCCAGGCCTATTTCTATCTATATCTTCTTGCTGCCTGACACTGCTTGAGCTCTTCAGGCAACAGCTACCCGCCATCACAAATTGTTTTATTATGTATGCAAGGAATAGGCCAGATGAAATATATAATGAATGTATAAATATATAATACAATGAATGTCCTTGACAAAAAGTTTTAAAGGATTGTCCACCTGCTTTTTAATTTGTAAAACAGCCCCACTGTAGTCTGAAAATAAATAGAAAAATAAACATTTTTGCATATTATTTTTTGCATTTTTCCAACAAAATGAGTCTGTTTAAAAAATGACAAAAGAGGTGGAGTTGGGACTTTAAAGGAATTTTCCCTTGAACAAAGTTAATTTTAATCAACATTTCAATTAATAGATTTTTGCGTTTTCAGTTTTTGCTCCCCTTCTTCCCAGAGGCATAACGTTTTTATTTTTTTGTCAAAATGGCCATGTGATGGCTTGTTTTTCGCAGGATGAGTTGTACTTTTGAACAACATCATTGGTTTTAACATATTGTGTACTAGAAAAAGGGAAAAAAATTCCAAGTGCGATGAAATTGCAAAAAAGTGCAATTCTACAGTTGTTTTGGTTTTTTTTCACAATGTTCACTAAATGCTAAAACTCACCTGCCATTATGATTCTATAGGTCATTACAAGCTCACAGACAGTAAACATGTATATGTTCTTTTTTATTTAAGTGGTGACAAAAAATTCCAAAATTTGTGAAAAAAAAAAGTGCCATATTCCGATACCCGTAGCATCTTCATTTTTCATGATCTCGGGTTGAGTGAGGGCTAATATTTTGTGTGCCGAGCTGATGTTTTTAATGATAGCATTTTGGTGCAGATACCATCTTTTGATTGCCCATTATTGCGTTTTCATGCAATGTTGCGGTGACCTGCGATCATGTGATGGGGTCACCGATGGGCGGGATTTCTGACGCGCTTTCGTTAAATGCCGCTGTCACAGATTGACAGCGGAATTTAACTAGTTAACAGCAGCGGGTAAATCATGATTCCACCCACAGCTGTTGCGGGCACATGTCAGCTGTATATATCAGCTGATATGTGCCTGGAAAGAGCATGCTCAGAGCCTGAGCCCGCACCAGACAGGGGGAGTCCAACATCGGCGTACTATTACATCCGATATCGGAAAGGAGTTAAATAATCGCTGCCATATTTTTTATCGGGATTTTACCATTACCCAGAGATCAAACATGCAATGGCTGGTGTCAGATATCTGGCTACTATTGATTTGGGGCTTATAGGCAGGTGTCACAGTTATGACAAAATATGCATATTCTTCCCCCTGAAGCTGAGACTGTATGTCCCATCACTATTGGATTTATACAAACTCCAATATTCATCATTTTTTTCAGAGACATACGTAGCTACCGTAGCATTTCCCTTCCAGTAAACCACAGTGTCAATTTAATTCAAAATGAATTTGCTGGGGACAGTAGAAAGCATTTCCCTTCCATTTTGTTATTTATGTGTAAACACAGGTACCCTATTGTTGTCCAGCCCCCTGAAAAGAGTTCTCCTGTCTCAAATACCTGTCCAAACTTTGACTCTTTGTCTACGCACATAAGACATGGTTGGAACTGCCATGGTCTTTTGTCCTAAAAGGAGCTCCTGCATGTTAAATAAGGTTTTCTGCTCCTTTATGATCATTCTACTAATGTCACGCTGTATAGCAGATATATATATGAGATGGAAGTAATCTATATCAAAAGGGCAACATTCTATATAACATACGCATAGATATAGGATAACATAGAATTACCTGACAGAATGTCCAGTGGGTCAATACGGAATCCGTTATACGCTGTCTCCGGCTAGAGGTGGACCGGGGTCTATGCTGACCCTAAACTGGGGTCCTAACTAATCCCTCTACCTGGAGGTACTGTTAAAGGTACAGAGATCCAGGCCACCAGCGTAAACCCTGTCTCCTATCAATCCCTGACAACTGTAATCTAGTCCTAAGAAGGACCCTGATTACCACCAAAGGGAATGAACAGGTAACGGTTAATGAACAGAAAGACATACAAGAAAGTAAAGGAATAAAGTAAATAAAGTCTTACATACAAAACTCACACACAGTAGGAACACCTAAGGTCTCAGAGATAAACTATAAGCTGTAAGAGTAAAACAACTAAGGAGCTCTTAGCTATTGTATTCTCAGAACCGCTCCAGTCTGCTGCACTACATGAATGCTATCACCAGCATCTAACAAGCAGACTGGCAGGTATATGAAGGAAGCTAATTAGTGCATAATCAAAAGCAGCCGGGCGAGGCTGAACCTAGTCTTAGCCAAGAGCTAGGTAAAATTAACTACTTCACCACCAAACACAAAGTAACAGAAACTCAGCTGCGATAAGTCAGAATGTGCAATCGCGATGATCTTCATGGCGATGCACCCATGACAACTAATCTGATTCTAGGACATTCAAACTGAAAGCTGTTATTTGCCAGCTCTTGTCCTACTGCAAAGAGAGAGGGGAGGAGAGAAGGAGAGAGTGCTTCCTTCACTAGGGGCATAGAGATTTTAATATTTTCTATGACAAACATATACCCTGCCACAAGTAAACAAGTAAAAGCAATAGTGCTTATTAATTAATTGGGTACTTCATAAACACCTTTGTAAAAGCCATCTCACCAGCGTCAAGGTGTATCCAAATTCGGGATGGTCCTAACCTCAAATTCTAAAATCTTACCATGTGTCAAATTGACATCAGCGTGAATAAAGGCCAAGCAGGACCAGGTGTGAAAAGGCTTCTATTTTTGCATCAATTATCAAATGGTTTCCATATCTAAAGTTAATGGAACTTCAAAGCAATACATTTG
>VIAB01014455.1:54997-66678 GCA_009801035.1 Oophaga pumilio | reverse complement strand
GTTTCGTGTTTCAGTCGGACCCCCGGCTTTTCCCGATAGTCGGCTGATTTCGTTCTAAACGACTTTTCAGAAAGTCTGGTTTCGTGAAACCCGACTCGACCCTAAAAAAGGGAAAGTCGCTCATCTCTAGTGATAAGGGTACGGGACACAATTCTGTATGAGCCCAACGTGACTCGGCAAATATAAACTGTCAAAGTCAGGGCGCTAGTGTCTGGGCAAATATTCGCTGGCAACGTCAGGGTGCAAGTGTCAGTCCCATATAAGGCCCCTTTTATGTGGCATGTGTGCAGTACTCACGGACACTGAGCGTACAGCGCCTTTTTCTCTCTGGTAGTCACTGGCACACTGCACCTTCTCCCTGTAGTCACCGTCACACTGCACCTCTTTCTCTCTGATCCCCGCTGCTGACAACGGGAGATGGTGGACTCTGGCCTGTGCGATGCTGGTGCTCCCCGAACGGAGCATTCTTCTCCCTGGCTGCTGCTGCTGGACACACAGCCCTCCTCAGCACAGCAGTTCCATTCCTTCTCAACTGCTGTAGCACACCGGGCCCTTCTCTGTGCTGCGACCCCTCTGCAGGTGGTGGGGCCTGTTGCAGCACCGGCACTGACTGGAGGTACGGGGCGCAGCGCTCCTCTCACTGCACGCTGCCCCAGGTTCTCGCCAAAAGCCCCTTCCTGCGCGCTTTTCTCTTTTATATCCCCCCTACTGCGCGAGTTTTTCTCCTGTCACTCCCCACCTTCCCGGGTCAAGAGGTTGGTCCGGCTCCTTTCGCTTCCCCCCGGGAACAGGAGATGCAGCCTTAACAGTTCCGGCCGCGGCACGCAGGTACTTAAACCGCGGTACTCCCCTTACAACATCACGGATTCATCCATAGATATGTGTAACTTCAGCCTGCGAATTGGACCAAACTGAGAGATGTCTCTGGATTGTATCTCCTTATCTAGTGAGGATTTTGTTAAATACTTCAATAAATTATTTTTCTCCTCTGCCAAAGTTTAGCCTCTGGTTTAATCTAGATTTGTTCTAGTGCTCATGAATTTTACTGGTGGAGATCAAGGGATTCTCTAAAGTCTTTCATCTTCTCTCCCCATTAGGTTTAACAGTCTTTGACATATTTTCACTGTTTGGCCTTCCTAATGGAGACCCCATTACATAAAGATAGTTGAAGCAATTGGTTGGGGGTCTTCTCGCTGACTACAATTGACTTTATAAATCAACTAACTTAAAATCCAATAAACTGGATTGAAATATGCTGGTTGAAATTTCCCTGGATTGTGTTTTTCATCTATGCCTCTCATGCTACCTCAATTTTAATATCACGTAAAACTGATTGTCTTAATGCTTGAATGAACCATAAAAGCAGTTTTAATTTTACGAAAATGCTGCCAGATGGAGTACTCCTCAATGTATACCTGACGCTCCTTAATTTGCTGAACATTAATGCACTTTACTTTATTGTATATCTCCCAATAGCAAGTATATGGTTAACTATATATGAACCATAGACCTCTGATTATTCTGACATTCTGTATTGGCACTACATACAAGGGGGACTGTAAACTACTAACAGGTCAGCTTTTACACCTAGATTCACCTTAGACCCCCAAATTAATTATTAACTTTCATTTTTATTGCATATTTCTGTACCTCACTAAAATTTTTAATCCTTATATATGTTTGATTTCTGACTATTATGGACAGTTTACTGAAAAAAGGCCTAAAAGTCAATAAAAGACTTCACCGAAAAAGAAAAAAATATCGGCCATACTGTGTACAGACAGAAGTGCACAACAGAATGGAGCAGGTCCCCCATGATAAAGGTGGGGTTAGCTCAGGTACAAAATTCTAATAAAAAAAACACTTATTTGTCCACCAAACAACCGTAGGGTGTCTGTCTAGTATTCAAAAGGCAAACAGGCTAGTATTTGGTGCCATTCACACCATTACGTGAGATGCATCTCTATCAATATAACAGCCTATTACCAATGTGAATAGTCTCTAAATAACAGTTCGTAATGCTTCCATTTTACGATAGGTTAACCAGCAGGTCAGGGGAGCAGTAGGCGCCTGTTGTAGAAACCACAGGAATTCATATAGATGATTATCAGGTAACAAAAAAGATCTGTATGGAGTGTAACCCCATACTATATTAGATGAGTGGTGTGTAGAGTAAAACACACTTTGTAAGTATAAACTGATGCATATGAATAAAAATAGAAGTCAAGTACTAGCCTGTGAAACTGTTTTTTTTCTTCAGGGAAAAATTGATAGTCATATAATAAATGGCTCAAGATGGTGCCATAAAAATCACAATCAGCTAACATATTAAATCATTAGGCAGGCAACTGTGTTTTACAAAGGATATGTTAGTAGAGGGAACAATAGCCCCATGATATACTGAGGCAGCATCTTCAATGTAGAGAGCCACTTGTCCTAAATCCTCCATTTAAAAGGGAATGAATAACCCCATCTGCTCCTCATTTGCTGACAATGCCCCTTACACCAGCCATAAACATATTGAAATTATCAGTAAGTTAACCATATTCTTTTGCATGTGGATTTAGCATGGAATGTCATAAAAGCTCCCATAGGTGTAATGTTGAGGTGTCCCAATACTTTTGCCTATATATGTATTATAGGCGTCCTCAAGATTGGTCTGCCTCTTGTTTTCAGTGTATGTTCTTTTTCCTCTTTATATTCAGCTTTTAAAGAAATCTGTGAGTAGCCCTCCTTCAATTCAAACAATTCAATTTTAAACCCTCAAATTTAGACTATTTCTGACTGTTCATAAGACTATCGTAAACACCCTATGTTTCCTTTACTCCAAGAATGTAATAAAATGGCTCCCATCACAAAATTCAAATGGCAGCCCATCCTAATCACATGTCAGGATGGGCTACATTTTGAGGAAAAATGGCTCCTGAGACCTGTGTCTCAACTGACAGAGGAGCAGTATTGTAAGCACATATACTGGTGAGCTGCTGGAGAATAGCTGTGACATAACAAAAGATAAATCTTCTCCTTTGCTGATTGAGCACAGAAGAATAAGGCTGGAGAAAAAAATACTTTGTGCATAGTCAATAAAGGAGAAGATTTATTTCTTCCCATGTCACACCTTCTCCTACAGCTCACAATATGTGTTATTATGGTACCGCTCCTCTGACAGTTTAGACACAGATCTCAGGAGCTATGATTTTTCAGACTGCTTCATGTCTTTACACATAACTAGGCAAGCCTACATTTGAATTACGTGATGTGTCCATTTTATTACATTCTTGGAGTAAACTGTTAGTGAAGTAAAATCCACACATGATTTTTTTTTGAGTAAATAAAACTTATAAGCATCTTTATGGACACCCATGGTAAATTTTAGCAAACATGGAACCCTTGGATCACTTAAACCAGGGGTTAGACTTTTCTGCAACCCCAACGCAGATTCCCGGGGACAGAAATACTCAGACTAGCAGCCATGTTTTGCCGGCTGCCGACCTTTTAAACCCCTCTTGCACTAAGAGCACACACATGCAGTGTTCACTACTAAACACTGCATGAGCATGCATTGAAGGATTACCGTACGTACTGACGCAGGCCAGTGCCTGCACTGGAATGTACTTTATGGGTGGATTGTGGAGTTAACATGCGATACACCACTGTCCCACACATGGAGACAGAAGCAGCAACCCCGTGTCTCTTGTGATTATACCGCAGCCCCAGCCCCGATGTCTCCTGTGATTATACTGCAGCCCCAGCCCAATGTCTCCTGTAATTATACCGCAGCCCCTGTCGCTTGTGATTATACTGCAGCCCCAGCCTCAATGTTTCCTGTGATTATACCGTAGCCCAAGCCCTAATGTCTCCTGTGATTATTCCACAGCCCAAGCCCTAATGTCTCCTGTGATGTATTCCACTCTCCATCTCCAATGTCTCCTGTGATGTGCCTCAGCTTCTAGCCCCAATATTTCCTTTGAAGTATATACTCCAGCCGCAGCATCTTCTGTGATGTATATGCTACAGCCCCAGTGTCTTTGATGTGATATATATGCTACAGCCCAAGCATCTTCTATCTGATGTATGTATTCCAGCCCTAGCATCTCCTATGTGATGTATATTCTGCAAAACTAGTATCATTTGTAATGTAAATACTCATGTCTCAGTACCACATTTGTGATGTATATGCTGCAGCCCCAGTGTATCCTATGAGATGAATATGTTTCAGCCCCAGCGTCTCCTACGTGATGTATACTGTAGTAGTCTCAGTGTCTCCTGTGTGATGTATATGTAGCAGTCTCGAATTGACCTGTGTTATATATTCTGCAGATCTCCTACTTCTTTAATTCTATAAATTATATAAATGTAACATGAGCAGTGATGAATTTCCCAGTGTGAGGGCCCTGCAGTATAATATACATCTGTGTTCAGTACAACTTACGCTAGCAAGCTCTCTCTAAAACTTATCATTACAAAGTTGACTGCTCTACAGACCGACGCAAATGTGGAAAAGCAATTGTGAGAAGCAACATGATCACCTAACACCATATGCTGCACTAAAGTGAAGCAGCTCCAGCCATCACACTAGGGGAGAGTTAATTAATTATGTACCAAATATAGCAGAGCAATTTTCAAGTTGATTATTTTGTGCGGCCTTTGATTGGTGGTAGAAATATCCAAATAGCTCCTGACTTAAATGACTCACAGTTTACAACTTTTATCTTGGTTTTGAGGGTTGCCAGCAGTTACTGTAACTCATTTTTACAGTACTTGTTGAAGGACAAGAGGTTGTCTAAAGTGGACATCTCCAAAAAGGACAATATTACATTACTACAATATTCCTCTTTTTTAATATGACGTACAATAAAAAATTATATTGTCGTACCCTGTTAGCCAGAAAAATCGATGTACAGTAAATACTTTTATGCCCCAAAATTACAAAAGTATTCACGGAGTGACACCTTTATTGGCTAACCATAAAAAAATATATTTGCAATCTTTCAGAGCAAATAGGCTCCTTCTTCCTGTATGTTTACAAAATACAAAATTACAAATCTTTTTTTAATAAAAAAGCCACAATGCACTTGTAACACAAAAAACAATTATCTTTAAGGGCTATTATAACATGGACCACTCTTGCATTGTTCTGCCTGATGCTTTATTTATTCGCCGGTGTCCAAGAATGTGTGATGCCAGAATGTGAAGTACCTTATACATAGGGATATTTATTGAAGAATTCCTCCCCGCTTGTGGCCGATATTATACGGATTTCAATCATTGGAGCTGAAGGGTTTATATAACCTGTATCACATGATGCTCTGCATATGTCAAGCACTGAAGACTGACGTCAGATATAACAGGAGTCCTCTAAAATAAAAAACTATGCTGGTTTATATGAAAGCTGGAGTATGTCTAATAATATTGGCACATCTTACTAAGTACAAGGGCTTAAGTGCACTTCTGGAAGCTGTAGAGACTTATTGAGCAGCACTTGAGAATAATATAGAGGGTGAAGAAATGCAGTTTAAAAAGAAAACAAGGAATATCTTTAATAAAATAATGGCCACCTGTGAAGGATGGCACAGAATCCCTCCGCTGCCACCTCATGTGATGAACCCGCACCTCGCCACTCTGCCTGACGTCACTATTACATCAGCGAGATCACGTGGTATGGTTTCCTCACTTGCACCAATATGATGTTCCGCACCCCCTGGGGACACATAAGCTCCGCTTGGAGCAGTTTTACACAGGTCCAGGAAGGCATGGGGAGTGAGATGATGAGGCCCACACAGTCACTGATGAGGAACCACATTTGCTCACAATCCCTTTCACCAGCACCAGTGAAATAGAGCGCTGCCAACCCGGTAGAACTGCCACCAGTTCTTTGTTAGATATAAGACTGGTCCGTTAACAGGATTATATTGGGCCAAAAACCAGCCCCGGTAGCATGAGAAGTTAAAACTGAGAAACGGACATGTGGATTCCTGGATCAAGATAAAAGAGGAGCCGAAGGTTAAATGATATAAACCTATAATTTATATATGCAGTAGTTATATACACATATACAATGGGCAGATATGCAAATATAATAGTGGTAGGACAAAAGGTATAAACAGAATATCTGTCAATTACCGGGTGCTCAGGGCACATGTTCTGCCAGCTGTCTGCTTGAACATTTCTCAGCGAGTTACTCAATGCGGTCCCCACTTTCAAAGTGGACTGCATTCATACCAGAGAAAGCGACCACATGGTTGCACACTAGCCTTTATCTACTTTGGGTCACTCCCATGGAAGTATCACTGTACACGAAAACCTTGGTAAATGCATCCCACATATCATTTTGTTTTGCTTAAACAGTAAAAAATAAATTCAGGCAAAAATCATGCCTCTCCTATTTCTATTCCATAGGATCACCACACTCTCCATACTGCTGCAATGGAGGAAAGTGGAAGCAGGAGGATTGGAACACAGAGCTGAGTAGAGAAGGCACCGGGAGGCAAACAGAGGGTACCAGGTAGGAAGGTTACACATGGGCACTTTTCAGTCCCTTTGTTGGGAATTACTTTAAGACCCAAATACTTTAGGGTACAATATTATTGTGCCGCTGTCTCGTCGGGCTGACAATGACGCTCATGAGTGGTGCAGATTATTTAAAATATTTGGTGCAAGTCAACTTCTGCGTTAATTCTGCTCGGAATTATTATGCAACACGTGCAGAGATTTGATAAAAGCTCATCCACTTTGGTGATGCTGTGATACGTTTCAGCACAAGTACCCTGTGTGAACATACCCTATGCAGTTAAATTGGATGAATCCACCACCGACATACTTTCTTTTTAAATACAAAAAATAGTATTTATTGCCAAAAAGTTCTGCTGATTTGCATATATGTTGTCACATAAAAAGAGTACGCATCATGGTGACTGTGCTGCAAGCTTAGGGCAGTTCATATTCCCTGCAGTTTAACGAGGCATCCGTCTGCGGACTGCAATTTAGATAATTGGGATTCAGATTATTAGCAATGAATCAGCCCATAACCTGCTGTTTTGTAGCGGGCAGACTCCAGTGGTTGGGTTATAGGTTAACCCTATAGACCGGAAGAAAGATGCAAACTTCTTCAAATCAGCCTTTAGTTTCTGTCCTTATTTTGAGAGTTCCTCTATTTACACCCAGTAACAGAGCTGTACTCCAGTGACCTAAAAGTTTCAAAGAGACGTTTCTTACTATTACACAACGCGATGTTTAGGAATAGTTTTGTGCGTGAGCGTTAAGTATTCTTCAGCAAATACTGATAACACTGAAGTAAGTGATTTCCTCTATATACTAAGATTATATAGGAATGTAAGAGGGGATTAGGAGCAAGGGGTTAGGAGGCCTGATTGGGTCATTATTAAGGAGTACAAAAAATTGGCATAAACATTTTGTATTACTATGCAGGAGCCCTAACGAGTGCCCAGCTATGGAAACAATATATTGGCTTCTCTGTGGGTATATTGTGGGCATACTCTATGACTGTCACGGGTGTGTCAGAGGTTGCAGACAGTCTCACTGCATCTAACTGCAGAAGGTCTTAGTGGTTGACTTTGCAGATTCCTTCCTAGTCCTTCTGACTTTAGGACCCAGCTATAATTGACACACCTGGACCGGGGTGTTTATAGACTTCCAGCCTGCTGTTGGTAGTTCCCGGTGATATTTCCATTTCCCACTGTAGTGGCTTGGAGCTATACAGTCAGCTATCTTCCTCTTTGGTATTTGGAGGATGTCTGTGTTACCTCTCTCAAGCTAAGTGTTCTCCTTGTTTGTCTATCCCATCTGTCTTTAGTTATAGCGGGGATCGACCAGCATTTACCCTGTCCTTCCCTAAGCAGGGCTTACTGCTAGGGTCAGACAGCGTTTAGGTATCCTGCTCAGCGATAGATGCGGAACCTATATAGGGATGCTTAGGGCAGACAGGGTGACATTTGTTCTGCCTGGGGGTCTCCACTCCCCTCTTCCCTAGTGCTGGGCTCCCTTCCACTCATCCCTTTGTGTTGCACTTAGTCTTTCTTACATTGTGCGTGACAGTGACATGTGCAGTCCACTGTCAACTCATCAAAAATCTAGCTTAAATATACTTTATATTTTATACTTCTTTGTGACATTATAAACCAAGAACTAGAGATTAGCAAAAAGATTTCTGATACCATATCCACGATGGTCCTCCCTGACAGCTGGACCACAGCAGTCTTCACTTCTGCTGCCGGCATCCTTGGCTGCGCATCCTACATGCTTTTGTAGCTTATTAGGCTCCACAACTTCATAGTGTGAATCGTGCTGTGATGTCTTAATGTCTAGAAATCACCAAAGGTGCCCATGATCCTGGACTGAGGATGCCAGATGCAAAAGAGAAGACTACTGTGACCGGACTGGACACAGGATTGGGCAAGTGTGAATATTTTTGATCAACTCTTCCCATAAATCACTATTGTCCTCTTCCAAAAATGTAATGAAAAAATAATTTGCCATATAATTAATTTTGATACTTTGACTTGTGCAAGTCAATTGAAATCTTTTGAACTTATATGCAGATGCCCTGTGCAGCTGTGGATACGATCTTTTGGCTTCTGTGTGAGACTATTGAGGGCATGCTCTGTGACATGTGCAGTGGTCACTGCGCAGAGAGAGGGAGGAGGATCTGAGCTGTGTAATTTGCCGTTGTTCATTTTGGATCCAGTATTATCGGCCTCAGTTTTATTATAGAGAGTTGTCTGTCATTATAATCCCGATTTTAATTTATAGTTTAGTGATTGCAATCTCTGCACCAATTACAAGCTGAAATGTAATTTCTGGCAGCATTTCTTCTCTTATAATAAAATTGAGTTTTATCCGTCACCCGGTTTTTCCTACTCCATCTGAGAACAGTAGATCCTGATTCCAGTGATGTGTCACTTACTTTATTGGGTGCTGAAGTTTTGATAAAAAGTTTTCTCTGCTATAGATCTACCAGTTCTCTGACTACTGAGCTTTCTATAACCCCGCCCACATCACTGGTTGGCAGATTTCTGTGTACACAGTGCATAGGCAGAAAGCTCCTGCTGATAAAACTGTGATTTTATCAAAATTACAGCAAGCAACCCAGTAAGTGACAAATGGCTGGAATCAGGGTCTCAGCCCCTACAATATGCTGCTCTCAGATTAGATAGCAAAAACATGATGGCAGATTCCCTTTAAAAGTAGGATACTTTGTAAAAGTCAACCCAACACAAGTTCATAAATTGCTAAAAAAAAATGTGAAACGGGGACATTTTCATTACTTTCCATTTCACACAATGTCTTTTCCTGTATTTGTTCCTAAAATGACAATAATAGAATTCCATTCTATACGACGGGATTTATTCTGTCTTGTCCGAACAATAGTATGTCTATGAGTTAATGATCTTCTCTATGGTTGTATTAATTCCCATAACCTTTTTTAATGGAATCTCAGCAGGAGGACGCTCTAGTACAAACTCCGAGGGGTTTCCTTAGAGCTTGCGTTAGGTCAACATAGTAAATTCACTGTTTATACCAAGCCACATTCTCCAAATATATACAGTACTGTTATTATATCAGGGTTAATGGAAATCATTTACCTGAGTCTAAAGCTTGAAGAATCATAAAAAAATTGGAATTAATTTACAAAAAAAACTTGGTGGGGAATTTTTAATAAATATTTCTGTAGAATAGAAATGCCAACAATCCTCATCTTCTGGAACTTCAGAGGAAAATCTGTGTTTATAATTAGATTTCTGGGGTAAGTGAACATTTTTGAGTACCGAGGTACCTATAAGCTTGGAGATACTTCATGTCACCATAAAAATGAAAGTAACTTTATTTTATTTTTATCGCAATTTACTATGATTTTAAGTCTTTTTTTATCATTTAGTGTACCGTATTTATATTAGATACCATAATATTCTAAAAAGCCTGGTACAGGGAAATAGTGACAGCTACAGGCTCTCTATAAGTGTGACAGCCACAGGTTGCCAAAAAACAAGGACCGACTGTCTCAGGGCCCCAATAATGTTGACACTAACAGTCAATAACGATGATAGCCACAGTGCTTAAAATAACAGTGACAGCCACAGACCTGCCTAGAACAGTTACAGTGCCCCATTTACTTTTATGTGACAATATTGTGGGCATGCTCTGTGACATGTGCAGTGGACACTGCGTAGAGAGGAGGAGGATCTGCGCTCTTCAATTTTCTTTTGTCAATTTTCGATCCTGTTTTATCTGCCTTTATCTTCTTACATTACATTAAGTGTAAAAGTAAGATTATAATGTGGGCTTGTGTTTTTTTCTACAGTTTTTTACAAAATGACTTTTTTTCTACTCTTAGGCGTAAAATTGATTTATTGCAATGAGGACTGGTAAGTGGCAGTAATAAAACTGTAAAACCTAGACAAACATTCTTCTAAACTTCTTCAGACAAGCAGTTCTTTTGTGCCCATAGCTGACTTGTCAAATGATGAGGACGAATCGTTGGCTTTTTTATGTAATGTGCTTTGATTGACTTTTCCATTGTTTTGACTTTCACATGGTTATTTTACCTTGTATGATAAAACTAGGCATAGTACTACAGATAAGCCAATAAAATGGTTTGAAATGACCAAAAATCTTCAGAGATAAAATTTTCAATGTAAACATGTCGGATAAGCTGTGCATCTGATATTGGTGTATGGTAATAGCTGATGAAATATTATGGATTGATCAGTACAGGAGCTACAATCAGTCACCACATTAGGTTTATTAGCAGAAATCATTCAATCTGAACCTTCCCTTAAGAGATGATTCAGCAGACATCATGTCAAAGCTATTGCTTGTCAGATATCACTTACTGCTGCTTCAGGCAATTTTCTTGTTCAAGGAACAGTTCAACCTTCACCTTCCTGTCTATGATGTGGTTTTCAGTCACCCTCTTATGTAATGTTTGACGCATGTAGATGTCACAGTGTGATCATCCAAGATGCCAGTAGATGCACCTTCCTTTTTCCTTAATCCCAGGGTGTCACAACCGAGGTTCAATAAAATCTAAAATTTTAATAAATTCTGAAGATTTCCAAAGCTAAAGAGATTTTAGGTTACAAGAAATTGGCAACGACAAAATCATAAAAATCGAATATATATAACCTGACTTGTTTGTAACTTATCTTCTTATCGTTTGGAGAACTGATGATTAGATTTACAGGCTTGGTCTGGTTTAGAATACCACTTTTTAAATACTGTCAGTAGTCCGTGGCCATCAGAATAGAGCATTGCAAAAATCTTGCTTCCTACAGCAGTTCTGGTGCCTCTTCTGATTAGTTGGCCACGTAACATCAAACCTGTGTTGTGCCAAAATGTAGGGACATCGGTGAGGCCTGCGAATCAGAAGACGTGCCCAGGATACCATTGGTAGTTGGAGGTATGCAGTGCCATGGTGGCCACTGGTCCAGGAATACACTGCTCTCCAGGATCCTGCAAATGTTTTTTCTTAACTCTAAAATATTAGTTAATAGAGGGGTCTTCATCAGCAGAGTCCAGTTTTATTGAAAGAATTCCTCTAGGCAATAAGTAAAGGCAAATTCCCACTTGCAATATTTTCCCGACTTTTAGCCTATATAATTGTGCTTTGATTATTCTACTGCATGGAACCCAAGAAATACAACAATATGGTTTCCACATAATGT
>VIAB01014455.1:14753-24944 GCA_009801035.1 Oophaga pumilio | reverse complement strand
TAAATAACGCAAACGCATGCAAAAATGCATGCACACGCAGTGGGGTTTTTTTTCATCATGTGTAAGCTGATGTGGATAAAAAACGCTGCGTCAGCATGCGTTTTGGCATGCGTTTGCGCATGCAGTTGATACGCTGCCCACACAATTGCTAATGTGAACCTAGCCTTAGACATTTTAAAAATATACAAACGCCTTTTGGAGAGATAACTACAGTAATGACTGCTGTGTCCAACTAATGGCTATTGTAGTATACAATTAAAACAATTTGGAGAAGAAAAGTATATATAAATTAATCTTCTTTTTATTGATGAATAACAATTATAATAAAACCATTTACAAAATTGGGAGAATTAAATAAAAGAAGCCACTAATGCATGTACAGAAGATTAGATTATATTGCAAACCACTGACCACCTGGGTCACATATTAGGTAAATACATTAGTGCAAGGGTAGGTGGCTATGAAAACTAGTGGGGTAAAACTCACAAATACAAAAAAAACCAGCCTAAAGCTCCATAACATAAGTGTGACGCTGTCTAGTCATTTTTCACAAAAAAGCCATGTGATAAGGGAGTAAATGAATCCAGGGGCAAATATCAGGAGTGTATGTCAAAGGCAAAGGGGCAAGACAAACAGATAGTCAAATGGTAAAGTCCAAGGTCAAACAACAAAGATCAGTAGAGCAGAACACAGAGCAATAGGAAAACACAACACTGAGCAAAGCTATCACTGGCAATGGACCTACCATTGTCAGATAGCTAAATAGCCTGGCAATCACCCAGAAAGGATGACACCTGAAGGAAACTCGGCAATCATAGATTGATTGAGCTGCTGGACAATCCTTAATTTGCAAGGAGATAGCCCGGTATGCCCTATCCCTTAATTGGGCGTATCAAATTATAAGCCCTTCCAAGCTTGAAAAACCACTTAGGTCAGGGATAAGTGGAAGTGGGTATGCATTCTTAATGCTGATTTTGTTCAGTTCTCGGACATCGAGGCAAGGACGGAGGTCACCATTTTTCTTTTTTTAGTTAGAAAAACCAAGCAGCTGCAGGGAAGGAAGAATGACGTCACATAATTTTTCATGGCAGTAGGTTCAGGCCCAGACAAATTATAAAAGCGAGCTTTATGTAATTTGGTATTAGGGACAAAATGAATAGCACAACGATAGGGATGATGCGGCGGTAGTATCTCCGAAGTCTTTCAGATACCCCGGCTTGCCCTCCAGGCTAGAGGAGCATATTTCTACTGACCCTAAACATTTGTTATGACAATTGAGGCTCTGTTTAACAATTTATTTATGAAACCAATCAATAATGGGATTGTGAATAAACAGCCATGGAAGCCTCAGTACCAACCTAGAAGACAAATTATCCAAAACAAAACAGAAGATGGGTTCAGAGTGATGTGTTCCCATTTAGATAGGGAATTCCACTGTTACTCATTTTAGAAAATTCTGAAGAAACGATGTCTTGTCAATGGCGAAAATTTGAATGGGTCTTTCTAAACTAACTATCCCTAATCCTAATTTCATAACCAGCCCCGAATCAATAAAGTTAACTGCCGACCCACAATCAATGGAAGCCAATGCTGATAATAACTGGTTGTTGAAGGATAGAACTACATTAAGCAGTACTTTTCTCAGAGGAATAAAAAAGGTACCTGGAAGTCTGGGTCACCCCCTCGACAATCACCCAGACTTAGGTGTTTCCCAATGGCTTGCTTGCTTGAGGGTGAGTTGGACAGTCCTTTAGAGCAGAGATGGGGAACCTCAGGGCCCCAGGCCATTTACGGCCCTCGATGACCTTTTGTCCAGCCCCTGGGAGATTCTCAGTGACCGCAGTGCTTTGGCAGGGAGTTGTATTTTGATTGCCACCAGCTCATTAATTTATTTTTGCTCTGTGAGCACACACACAGTGTTCACTACTGAACACTGAAGGGCATGCAATGAAAGATTACTTCCTGACACAAGTGCCAGAGTCAGGATGTACTTTGTGGGTGGAGTTTGTACGGCCTCCGAAGGATGGCATAAATATTCAAATGGCCCTTGGCAGAAAAAAATATTCCCCACCCCTGCTTTAGAGAGTGCCCAGTGAGACTACAGTAGAGAGAGAGTTCAAGATTGTGCCAACGTTTCCTCTACACAGCATAAGAACTGGTAGCTCCAAACTCCATCTGCTCCACCTCAGGTAAACGAACATGCTCAGAGAGAAAGTAAAAGGCACCCTGTTGCTCGCCGCACCTCTCATGGATTCTGTGGTCCATCCATATGACCTGGGCCATGGTCCCCGCCAAAGAAAAAGGGGGAGCATGAAGGGCCTGAGCGTCCTTAAAGGGAACCTGTCAGCAGGATTGTGCACAGTAACCTATACACAGTGTCAGGTCGGCGCCGTCATACTGATTACAATGATACCTTGGTTGATGAAATCCGTCTTGTGGTTGTTCTTTAATCTTTATTTTCAGTTTTGTGTTATTGAGATTCTCGTGCCCTAAGGCGAGAGTGGTCTATGCAGTGCTCTGATTAGATATTTATAATTCAGACTGCTGACAGGTCACTGATCCCTCACTGACCTGCCCACTAGTTTGCATAATGAATATCTGCATACGCGTATACGGTCAAATACCAGGAGTGTACATCAATGGCAAAGGGGCAAGACAAACGGCCAAGTCCGGGGTTACCTAGCACAAGTTACCTAGCACCGAAAATTGTCTGGGTAATGCTAGCAAATCAATCCATCAGAAATGCAACATAGTAGTCATAATAACCATGCAGACCCTATGATAGGGAAACACCCCAACTCATATTTCACCTCGCTTGATCACAGGGCAATATGTGAATACTTCAGGATAATAATTTGAACTTTTTAGACTTGTGTCTTTTTTCAACCTTATCAACTATAGGACTATGTAGACTACATGCTATACAAGTCACCAATACTGAAGATAGTCAAGGTAATACTGTCAGAACCATAAGAAACACATAACAGTAGCCAGAATATTCATGTGGACGCTTTGGTAGTGAAACACCCTGATACATGTTTCACCTCACTTGATCTCAGGCAAGTATGTGAATATTTTTGGGTATTTTGGACAGCTCAAACATTGATCAATGGTTCTAGTGGCATCATGTAATAAACACTCTCATTAGACTCTGTTTTATGAATACTGTTGATGGAGCATTATGCAACTCCGCACCTGAGCACTACTGCCGGCACTGGGAACAGGTGATACGGGGGTGCCAGATGCCACACCCTCACCGATCAGTTATTGATGACCTTTCTTAAGGACAAGTCATCAATGTAAATGTCCGGGACAACACCTTTAAGCTCTCATGTTTAGAGAACTTACTCTTAAAATTGTTATGGTGAAGTCTTCATAGTATACTGTTAGCCAACAATGGAAACTTAACGGGGCATCTGGAGCCAAACATGCAGTACCGCTGGGAAATACTTTTTCTATAAGCTCATAATGGTACAAACTTTTGCCATGATTCCAAGCTAAAAATGGTCTGTTATAACCAGAATAGGACTCCATGCATATGGCCATACTATGGTTTCATGCAGAAGCTGTATCTTTAGTGCCAAGAACAGGAATGGATCCCTTCCTACGGGATCAGTAACGTTTTTCCAAATGCTTGCTTTGGCGCTAATTGTATGGCTTTATGCAGCCAAGAGCATGGCGCGTTAGTGATATATTGGCCCGAGGAATACAATAACCTATTGCTTGATGAAAGAAAGACTTAACAAAGAACACAGATCTGGAGATCTCATCAAATCCCATTATTTAAGTTCCATACCAGGTAGAAGGATACTAACAAAACTAAAAATGAATAAAACAATTGATTCAAATAATATTAATCCCAGGTTAGAGATCTTCCGAAAACTTACAATTTTTCACCATCAAAAAATTCATGTTATAATTACAACCTGAGTACATGTGCACTCATAGGTGATAGCACTGAAGTTTGCTGCTTCGACAGCTCGACAGGAGAGCAGCGATGCAAGTATTAATTTTGTCTCACACCCTACATTTATTATACTTTGGTGTATAATAAGAAATGTTCAATTTTCTTCAATTCACCTTGATGTAAATTGAATTTTCTTACCAAATCTGAGCAAACTACTACTGTATATTCCAATGTTGGGAGATTCGTTCATTACTATTGCTCATAAAAGTGAATGGAAAAGGTCTATATTGAAAGTTTTATTACTGAATCTTCTAAAATAGATCTGGCAGCAAACTGCCTGCCTGTGTCAACTGCCTTTAATATCCCCCACCCTTGTTTCAGTTTTAGAAATAACAGCAAGGCTGTAAATGACCAATCAGTGTGTGGAGAGGGGGAAAGCATCTCAGTCTTCAGGGAGGGCAGTTTATATAATTTGTGCTGCATCACAGAATAGATAGGGAGTTGAAAACACTCAAGGCTGTCTTTAGAAGAAAAGGGTGAATCACATTGGCCATGTATGAGTTCAGAGAGAAAGAACATCATCCACAGCAGACGAGACCCATAAGGGTGTAGAAGGAGATGTCAGTACTGGACAGCAGCACCATGGACACACATAGTAACAAATAACATATGTGTAATGTATTACTGAGAGGGAAATGCTCACAAGAGAAATTTTTGAAACTCGAAGTAGATTTCTAACTACATGTCAGGGGATCTGACAATAAATGAAGAAATAGAGATTGCAGGGTGAAACTTTTTTAACTTCAAGAAACTTTGTGAAGTACAGGTAATCACGAACATATGTAAAATCATTTCTCCATGTCATAGGTGTCCACAACCAATAAGTAGATAAAATTATGGCAATTACCTTTATTAAGGTAGGGGTCATAATTCACTCTCTTATAAGCGTAGTTCATCATTGACATGAAAGGCACAGACAGGTAAATCTCCTTGACAGAATGATATAATTGCTACTTATGTCTTAAACTTGAAGTCTCAGAGTTACTGTAGGAAGCACAGCTGCCTTCATCGCTGGAACAAATGTATCCATGGCAGACTGCCAGTACTACAACAATCTAGATATATGTCATGTATTTCCCGAAAGTATTAAGAACATGCCGTGCTGCAGCATTTCCCATATGTCTCAGGAATTAAGAGCTGAGACGTAAGGAGTAAGATAGTCAGTTCTTTAGGGCACCATAATGTCTTACTTAATTATAGCTCATTATCTTTGTCCTCAGTTGCCACACAGAATAAAGAGTCTCCAGGTGGGGCAAGACGTCATTAGACCAATCTGTGCTACTGATACAATGAATTAAAATGGGATTATGACTAGGAACAACTCCTATATATGAAGATTCTCTACATGTACATACATGTGATGCAAGGCTCATTTTTTAGTATCTTAGCATGTGTAGGTTGGGCAGAGCAGTGATAAAAAATGATATTAAATCAAGTTATAGTATATTATATTTTACACAATGACAGGGGTGCACAACATTTTTTGTTTGGTCAAAGGACTGCATTGTCGTAGTGAACCAACCCCAAGGGCTGGAAAAAAAATTAATGGTTACTTACATGAATGAATCATGAGAATCACTGTCAGTACAAAATATATCAACAGAACCACTGTCAGTACATGGATACATCACCAGAACGACAGTAAGTATATGAATACATTACCAGAGCCATCAGTACATAAATTCATCACCAGAACCACCACCAGTACAAATACATCACCAAACCCACAATCTGTACGTGAATATATTTCCACAACCATAATCAATACATGAGAACATCAATGGAACAACCAGTTATACATGGATACATCACCAGAACCACCATTAGTACAAGAATACATAATCAAAACCACAATTAGTACAGGAATGCATCACCAGAACTATAATCAGTATATGACTATGTCCAACAGAGCCACATTCTGATACATTTTGAAGTTTTGAGGAGGCTTTGGAGAGTTTCTCCTCAGGTTCTGCTCCAGAAACTTAGTGTGAACACATCCTACCTTATAATGACTTTTAGATGAAATTTCAAAATCATGCTCAAAGCATATATGGTCTCATGGACACTGACATAAGGTTTCCATCTAAGATCCAAAGGGTTGATTCATCAAGCTGTTTACACCATATTTCTGGCTTAAAACTGTTTGAAATGTCGGATTTTTTGTAGTTAATTTCATATCCAAAAACTAAAGATGCAGTGGCACTTTACCATTTAGAATACTTTATTGCACAACACCGTTAAAAATGCTGTCATTTTTGTGCCCCGCTTAACCTCTCCAGCAATGTATTTTTAAGACAATGTACTATAAAGTATTTGAATGGTGAAGTGCCACTGTACCTGTAGTGTTTGGATTTGCGTGAGTCCAATAATGTAACAGTTTTTCCGTTATTGGCAGCAACAAGCGCCTTTTCTTACTTGGAATATAGTTAATTTCATAAATGGTGTTTTACATCAGTCCCAGCCTGCTCGCCAACTTTTTTAAATGTGTCATCATTTAAAGGGGTTGTCCTGTGATAATAATTTATCACCTATCCTATGGATATGTGCTGTTTAGCAGAGCCAACTCAGCAAAGTAGCAGAGTTGACTTTTTCATAGACTTCAAGGCAAAGTTGGCAGCAGTGCAGCAGTGATGATTCAGTGATGGAGCATAGCTCAGTTTGCCAAAGAGTCAAAGGCAGAACTGACTAGCAGTATAGCAGCGTACCCAGCTTGTAGCAGAGTAGTGTTTGTCACAAGTCAAGTGTAGAACTGGACAGTAGAATAGCAGAGTAACTAGCAATGTAGCAGAGCAGTGTTTGCCCCAAGTCATAGATAGAGGTGTACAGCAGTATAGCAGAGCATCCTGCAATGTTGCAGAGCAGTGTTTGTCACAAGTAAAATGTAGAAATGGACAGCAGTATAGCAGAGTAACTAGCAATGTAGCAGAGCAGTGTATGTCACAAGTCATAGGTAGAACTGGACAGCAGTATAGCAGAGTATCCTGAAATGTAGCAGCAGAGCTGGGTGTGTCAAAAGTGCAAAACAGAAGTAAACAACAGTATAGCAAAGTACCTGCTATACAGCAGAGCTGGGTTTGTCAAGTTGATTAAGGAATCCTGGAGTGACGTCACAATATAAAATGATGGTAGAGATACCAGCTACCTGAATACTCAGGTAGTTTTACAGGCCGGAAGAGTGACATCACATAGGCACACCAGATTTCTGCAGCAACTAGATGCACAGAGGAACAGGGAGAGCTAGTGGCCAAGGTAGGGTGATATAGTGCCAGGCTCGGACTGGCACACAGGAGCAGGGCTGCCACTAGGAATTTCAGGGCCCATACTGGCAAAATTTACGGGGCCCCCCTTGAGACTCTACCAAGGCTCCACCCCCAGTTCCGCCTTCACATTAGCTCCGCCTCCACCACACAAACCTTCCAAAGTCCCTCTGCCCTTTCTTGGAAAAACTCCACTTCTGCACCACGCCCTCAGCAATCACACATTAACACCATATCACATACATAGCCATCAGCTTTTGTTTTGACCAAAAGATTTTTTGAATTCCCTTTATTTATATCACAAAACAAGTGACCTCCACACATATCACAATCCACTATACCAAGACCAATAATATGACATACAAGGAAAAATACCACCACACCATGACCAGATCACATATTATCACCACAGTGACCAAATAATAACACATACAAGGAATAAATACCACCACTTCATGAACAGATCATATATTACCACCACATAATACTACATTAAAGGAAGAGATATCACCATACCATGATCAGATCACATGATATTCCCACCACATAGTGGACCAAAAGTACCACATACAAATGACAAATGCCATCACTCCATGACTATACCACATAGATAAACACCGTAACACTATGACCAGATCTAATCTATGAGAACATCGTTGAAACTCTCACATAATCTCTTGCATTGAGAGCTTATGACTAGAGATGAGCGAATTTGTTCAGGTCCCCAATTATTCGTCAAGCTGTAGCGCTTACCGAATAAGCTGCAGCGGGAACCCGGATACATGGAGCATTCTGGCTGATCGGCACAGCAGCTGCATGTGTCACGGCTGTGTCAGAGTCACAGCACATGCATGGAGAGCCCAACACACAGGCTCTCCATGCATGTGTTGTGACTGTCACACAGCCGTGACACATGCAGTTGCTGTGGCGCCAAAGAGCTGATCATCAGGAGCGCTCCAGGTATCCAAGTTACCACTGCAGCTTGATCGGTAAGCGCTACAGCTTGACAAATAAGTGGGGACACAAAGAAATTCGCTCAACTCTACTTAAGACATAGCTTCTGACTTCCAGACAGTTAGAAGCTGCGCTTACACGATGGCACCGAAATACCAGAGTGGTGCTGAAAATTGATTAATATGTGGGACGGTATGAGAGGTTACTTAGGTTTAAAGGGACTCTGTCAGCATAGAGTGACTGTTTGAAAAAAGTCCCTACGTTCTGTTTCACATCGGGGCCAATCATTTATTAAATTCACCTTGCCACCTGCTTGTTTTCCCTCTATGTCCATCCCCTCTCCTTCAATAGACAGCTCTGGCTTCATATCAACAGAGAAGATTGGAGATAGAGGGAAACCAAGCAGTTGGGAAGATGTATTTCAATGATTGCCCACTGTGAAGCACCATGCACCTAGACTAAAGGGTACTTCACACATAGCGAGATCGTTAGCGAGATTGCTGAAACATCACAGGTTTTGTGACGCAACAGTGACCCAATTGCAAAAAAATGATTTTTTAAGTAAAAAAAGGTGGACACCCCCTCAAAGGAAGAAGTGGAAGCCCTGTCACTGTTAAGAAAATGACTCTAGATCCCTGCTATAACTGCTATTTTCTTCTCGGCTTATCTAAAATTTAATGCTTCCATCTGTTTTGTTGATTTGGATGACATTTTAGATATTTATAACACTTTTAAGTCTTTATGTTCTTGAATTTTGATGTATTAAAAAAAAAACATCTTAGGCACGCAGACAGAATTTTTGGACAGGCCCAAGTAAACGAGTTCACGTGTTTGAACCCCTTAGATGTGGCACATAAGGATTTTCTTTTTTTTCTAATACTTTCACGTTGAGCACATTGCTAAATTTTTTTTTTTTTAATGCTTGCCTGGAGTATGTTGTTGAGATGTTATCTGCGAGGCTTAACACATCTGCAAGTCACGGTTGCTCAATCTTCTGTTGTAGTTTCGGGCAATGTAACAGAGCTGCATCTTGGAGACAAATGTAAATACATTCCTGGGAGCGAGATTCTTCTACGTAACACATTCTAAAACGTTCTCGCCGGTAGCGGAAATTCCATATATGACTGTGTCTGAATATTAAATTTTTTTTAAAGCTGCTCTGTGATTCTATATCAGTTGGCAAGAACTCACGATACGCTTCAAAGGAAAGAATTCAAAATGCTTTGTGTTCCAAGTGGGACATTTATTCATTTCACACATCGAATCACTAGTTCCAACCACATGTCTGGCGCATTCATTCATCCATGTGCACGTGCAAAACTTCAGCGCATTCTAATATATATTTATAATATAAAGCATCCCTATATATGAGGGTAACATACGAGGGGACCAGAGTCACTGAAGGTGACATCACTTAAAGGGTTTCTACCAAGATTACCCAGATACATAGGATAGGGGTTGACTTTCTGATCGCTGGGAGTCAGACTTCTAGGACTCTCACCAATCCCGAGAACAGGGCTGTGGAGCACAGGTCGATGATGAGCATTGCGGATCCAATCGAGATTGAATGGAGTGGAGGTGCGCATGCTTGACCTTTGCTCAGACAGGGCTTTTTTAAAACCTCTTTCTTGGGATAGCCTGGGGTCACCAGTGGCTCTAACCCGTGCAATCAGGAAGTCATGCCCAATCCATTGGATAACTTTGCCAGAAGCTTTAACCAGGTGTCCAGCAGTGGTCCCACCATCTTCATAAATTTGAATGGGACTACAGGGTACCTTGAAGCAACTTGGGCCCATCATATACCATATACAATTTTAATTATGGTTTCTTGTTATATGGTAGTGGTGGCATTTTGGCATCCTCAAACCAGAAACTCAATGTGACTTCTATTTTGCACCCCCTCTAAATATTCTTTTGAATTGAAACCCCCATCCAGGGTTAGATCCAGCCTCCAGGTGTCTATTGCATGGTCCTAACCAGTAGCGTAGCTACCGGGGGGGCAGAGGGGGCGGT
>VIAB01014454.1:0-23561 GCA_009801035.1 Oophaga pumilio | reverse complement strand
GTAAACTTTGGAATTTTTTTCACCACTTAGATAAAAGAGAACCTTGATATGTTTCGTGTCTATGAACTCGTAATGACCTGGAGAATCATAATGGCCAGTCAGCTTTAGCATTTAGTGAACCTAGCAAAAAAGCCAAGCAAAAAACAAGTGCACTTTTTTTGCAATTTCAAAGCGCTTGGAATTTTTTTTTCCGTTTTCGAGTACACGACATGGCAAAACCAATGTCATTCAAAAGTACAATTTGTCCTGCAAAAAATAAGCCCTCACATGGCCATATTGACAGAAAAGTAAAAAAGTTATGGCTCTAAGAAGAAGGGGAGCGAAAAACGAAAACGTAAAACCGAATAAAGCTTCGGGGTTAAGAAGTTAAAGGATCCAGAAAACTCTCTTCTACTGCAATTTCTGCTTACATTTTATGCGCAGTTTTTACAACTTGCCCTAATATGGCAACCATATAAGTCTTCAGGCCTTAAAATATCTCCTTAAGTTGCACATTCTTTACTCAATTATGTTTTTTAGAAATGTTCTTCCCTAGAAAATATGCTTCCAAAGGAATTATCTATATAATATAGTAAAATAAGAAGGTACAATACAGCAGAGGACAGAGTAGCGTCTGCCATGCGCTTGATGCCTGATACTGGTAGGAAAATAAATGCTATAAAACAAAAACAGCCATATAAGCAGTGCTCATGCTTTTGCTTTTGGGTTTTAAAATTGTAAACAGATCTAAACAATTGATAAGTGAAAGAAAATTGCATTGTTCCATTAAATTTGGGTCAGCTATGCAAAAATATAAAAAACATTTCATGTAAATTCACTCTAATTGACAAATATGGACACCTTTACTCAAAATGAAAACAGATGATAAAGTCAAGCTAAAAGCAGACAAACAAAATATTTTATCACAGTCTCTTAGGAGTAAATTTAACATATTGATTGTGGAGTCACAGGAGTCAGTGGTTGCTCTTGTCCACTGGCCTGGCTGTCTTTAACCCCTTTGCCCCCCAAGGTGGTTTGCACGTTAATGACCAGACCAATTTTTACAATTCTGACCAGTGTAACTGCTTCAATGGATCCCACTGATTCTGAGAATTTTTTCTTCATGACATCTTGTACTTCATGATAGTGGTAAAATTTTTTCTATATAACACGATTATTTGTGAAAAAAAACAGAAATTTGGCAAAAATTCGGAAAAAATTTGCAATTTTCAAACTTTGAATTCTTATGCTGTTAAATCAGAGAGATGTGTCACACAAAATAGTTAATAAATAACATTTCCCACATGTCGAATTTATATCAGCACATTTTTTTTACAAAGCAATTTTTTTAGGGACCACCTCACTTGAAGTGACTTTGAGGGGTCTATATGATTGAAAATACCCAAAAGTGATGCCATTCTAAAAACTGCACCCCCCAAGTGCTGAAAACCACATTCAATAAGTTTATTAACCCTTTGGATGCTTCATAGGAATTTTGAGAATGTGGAAAAAAAATGAACATTTAACGTTTTTTCACAAAAAATTTACTTCAGATACCAATGTTTTATTTTGACAACGGTAACAGGAAAAAAAAGAACCAGTTTTTCCTTAGTGGCCCAATACCCTACATGTGGTGTCAATATGATCACTACATCCCTAGATTAATTCATTCTGAGTGTAGTTTGTAAAATTAGTTCACATATGGGGGATTTCTGTCGTTCTAGCACCTCAGGGCTCTGCCAATGTGACATGACACCCTCAAACCATTCTAGAAAAATCTGAACTCAAATATGGTGCTTCTTCCCTTCTGAGCTTTGCACTGTGCCTCAAAAGTAGTTTTCCCCCACATAAGGGGTATCAGCGTACTCAGAAGAAATTGCACAGCAAATTATGTGGTGCAATTTCTCCTGTTACCTTTGTGAAATTTAAAAAAATTGGGGCTAAAATAACATTTATGTGGGGAAAAAGTGTTTTTATTTATTTTCACTGCTCAACATTGTAAACATCTGTGAAGCACCTGGGTGTTCAGGGTGCTCACCACACATCTAAATACATTCATCGAGGGGTCTAGTTTCCAAAATGGTGTCACTTGTGTTTTTTTTTTCACTGTTTAGGCACATCAGGGACTCTCCAAACACGACATGGTGTTTGCTAATTGTTCCAATAAATTTTGCATTCAAAAAGTCAAATAGCGCTCCTTCCCTTCCGAACTCTGCCGTGCGCTCCAACAGTGCTTTTCCCCTACATATGAGGTATTGGCATGCTCAGAAGAAATTGCACAACAAATTTTGAGGTTTATTTTTTCCTATTACCCTTGCAAAAATAAAAAGATGGGTCTAAATAAAATTTTTGTGAATAAAAGTTAAATGTTCATTGTTTTTTTCCACATTCCATAAATTCCTATGAAGCAACTGAAGGGTTAATAAACGTCTTGAATGTGGTTTTGAGCACCTTGAGGGGTGCAGTTTTTAGAATGGTGTAACTTTTGGATATTTTCTGTCATATAGACCCCTCAAAGTGACTTCAAATGTAATACGGTCCCTAAAAAAATTGTTTTGTAAATTTTGTTGGAAAAAGGAGAAATAGTTGGTCTACTTTTAACCCTTATAACTTCTTAACTAAAAAAAAAATTTGTTTCAAAGATTGTGGTGATGTAAAGTAGACAAGAAATTAATGATGGAATTCAGGATTCATGAATTCAAAGTTATGTTGATGCTCCAGAATGTGATTATATGATTATATTTGAATAAATGTTGATTTTCTTTTGGTTCAAGAATAAATGTAGATTGTTGTTCATGGAAAAAAGAAGATATCCCCAGAAAATATGCCCTAATGTACTGGAGCAAAAAATAATATAAGACCCTGTCTTATTTTCAGAGAAGCATGGTACTATTGGCTGGGGTCTTTTATCCTTGCCTATTCTTGGCACTGAGGTAGCAGAGGCTCTTTTCATCTTCCCCCATATCCACATGATACAATAAGGGGTGATGAAACATTTCCCTGTGACATCAGACCTCATATGTGCAGTCAAGGTAACTGTTACATTATACCAGGTTACATTATAAGCAAAAGAGATCACCAAGACAGTGCACTGACTGCCATCTGACATAATTTCCATGGTACAAATAGACAAAGAGAAGGACCAGCACATCTAAGCTAGTGTGAATAGGCGCCAACCAAAGACAGCATATAAGTCAAAAAGATTAAGGTTTGCACCATAACTTACCAAGAATGATTACTCTAGAGCATAAGAATTGCATTGCTGCCATAGAATTGGGAGAAAAATTGAAAAAAGTGCCATATAGTGTATATATGAAATATGCACCTGCAGAAATTGCAATGAATAAAGGAAGGTTCTTAGCGCATAGATTGGCCATTGGCCAATATATGTGTGCCCAATTACCACGTCAAAGTGTCCTTCGTAAATTGGGTCCCTGTCCTGTAATGTCACCTCTCTTGGGCAAAAAAGCCTACAATTTATGGGGCAGGAATAGACCAGCTAATCTGCTTAAAATCAGCTGTGGCTATTGGGAGTGGGAGTGTACATGTCCAAAAGGCTTTGATACAAATAGACAAAAAGAAGGACCAGCACATCTAAGCTAGTGCGAATAGGCGCCAACCAAAGAAAGCATATAAGTCAAAAAGATTAAGGTTTGCAACATAACTTACCAAGAATGATTACTCTAGAGCCTACAATTTATGGGGCAGGAATGGACCAGCTAATTTGCTTAAAATCACCTGTGGCTATTGGGAGTGGGACACCTTGACATGGTAATTGGGCACACATATATTGGCCAATCTATGCACTAAGAACCTTCCTTTTTTCATAGCAATTTTTGTAGATACATATTTAAGGTTCAGTGTGAACCTGCTCTCATCCATGAGAAGCACAGGGCGCCAATGTCGAATCTGCCAATCTTGGTGTTCTATAGCAAATGGGAATTGCCCTATATGGTTTTGGGCTGTAAGCACAACACTCACTTGTGGTTGTCCGGCCCTCATATAACCCTCATGGAGTCTGTTTCAGAAAATTTTTACATCTGGATATTAGGGGCCTGCTGGAGGTCATTTTGCAGGATTCTGGCACTGTTCCTCCTGTTCATTCGTACCGAATACGATCGGAATTTAATTTTTTTTTGCAATATTCATCGAAACAGGCGAAGGTCATTAGAGTCAATGGCAGTAGAAATTACCGAATATGTTCGGAACCGATCATAAGACATACATTCGGCACGAATATTGTTTGAATATGGCTCGAATATGTCAAAATCAGATTCGGGAACAAAAACCGAACAAATTCACTCATCTCTAATAGTAACCCCACAGCTCACGTATACCTAATATGATGTACTCACTGCTCCACAAAAACTAAATATAGTGACCCTCCACAGTAGTCATCACACAGTATAATTGCCCTCACAGTAGAACCCACACTGTATAAAGGCACTCACGCTGTATAATGGCCTTCACAATAATTCCCACATTTTGATGGCACAAACAATAGCCCTCAAACTATATAACCGCCCCTGCATTATCTTCCACACTGTTTCATGGCCCCCACAATAGGCTCCAAACTGGACAATGGTCTTCACATTAGCTCCCACACTGTTCAATTGTCCTACACTTTATGAGGACCCCCACAGATGTACCTACAATGTTTGAGAGCCTCCCATACTGTATGAGGGAAACTCACAGTAGTCCCTACTCTGTATGATTGCCCTCAAGGTAGGTCCCAAACTATATAATGTCCTCTGCGTTAGCCTCCAAACTGTATAATGGTCCCCTCATTAACTTCCATGCTGTAAAATGACCCCCGCAATTTTTAAGGGCCCCACACATCTGTCCCTATAATGTATGCTGCTGCAGACTTCAGCAGTAGGTGCAATGGAGCGCAGTAATTTTTTTTTCATATTTTGCAAATTGAATCACAATTTTTTGAATATGTAGAAATTTTCAGAAAATTTAGCTCAAAGTCAATCCTCAGCAGATTGATCCACTCATTTCTAATATTATCCCTTTGATGTCACTGCTCACATTACCTTTATCTGTGCTTTCACCATGTGCTCTGGAGTCATAAGAGGCAGAAGTTAACCAATATCATTAACATTATCCTTTATTGATCTTTTAAATTATCACATCTAACAAGAGACCTACAAGTTGGTACCCCCAACTATTCCTAATTCCTATGAAGACATCATCTAAAGAATAATTTTGGCCATCTGGATGCCACTTCTGCTACAGAACCTTAATTGGGACCTAGCCACCTTTAGGGCACCCCTGCTACTCGGTGCATCGCCGATGCACTTACTGACAATTCATAAGGGTTAGCATGTCTTGTGACATAACCTACATTTTATTTCCCCGGGGTGTGATGTCATGACCCATTCAGAGTACTAAGTATCAATCTGATTTCCTGTAAAACCCCTTTCACATGTGGATATGTAAGGTACAGTAATGTTTAGTTGGGCCATATGTATTAGAAATTAATAGGTTCCTTAGAAAATATGTCACATCAACTGCAAAAAAATGTTGATATATCTCAGAATACATTAATGATTGTTGTTACAAATATTTAACATATTAAATCAATATTAAATTTAAATTATTAAAAATGAAAATAATATTAGGCAATAGCTCTAGTTTGAAGATTATTCAGCCTATTTCTTAGGATAAAATCCTTCTTTTGCCAACGATGAGTGGAAAGGGTTATAACCTTCAACTGTACAAATATAGTTCTATTAATCTTCAAGCCATCCTCCAGTCCATTGCAGATTATATTGCCTTCTGGTCAAAAGTTCTCTTATCTCAGAAGCACAAGGCTAATCTCATAACAATTACATTTTTGAAAACATGCAGACATCTACTTAAAAATCCTACTCTCTGGCTGCCTCAATACTATTTCTAAGGAATTCAACATATTGGTTTGCCTTTTCTTCAGGGGGTACTTCATTTCACCAAATCAGTCTTAAAGTACTGGAGCTTCAAGCCTCTTTCCATCATGGACTGATAGTCTTACCAGACTTGCATAGACTATTTTTTGCTCAAAGATATAGTCCACCAATTGGATTTCCCTTAAAGATCATAGAAGCAAGATTACTAAATTCTACCATACGAAATTACACAGAAGTAGAGTAACCCTAGGTTTATGTGGCCAACTCACCTTTGACTGTTTCGCTAAGGAAAGCATATCAGACATAAATACCTTAAAATAAATGTGGGTGTGCTGATGTACTACTGACTAGAGATGAACAAATTTATTACAAAGGATTTGAATTTTCTTCGAGTTTCACAAAAATCTGTATTCTTCCAAATAGAATATTTTTCAATTAGTTGTGCATAAATTCAGCAAATCGACTGCCAACTGCGACCTCCATTTTCCTCTACTGTAAACTCTGCAGCGCTTCTTTTCACCTTTCCCATTGTAAGCATCCTCTTCATCATGCGTTACTCTGTGGCAGGGCTAGGCCTCAGATGTCAATGCGGGCCATGCCGTCGAAGTGCATGTCATGATGTCTAGATATTACATGTCTTGTCTGAGGCCTAGTCCGGGCACAAAACAGCACAAAGCGCAGTGACGTCAAATACTAAGTTGGTGCCCAAAGCATTGTATGGATTCAAGCAGGCCGAGGAAGATGTGCATAATGGGTGAAGACGAATAGAAGAGGAACCAGTGGACCAGAAAGTTGGGCTGTGGGACAGGTGAGGACTGAGGTGAGTATTAAGTTTTATTTATGTTTTTAATTCTTGATTTACTGTGTCCTGTAGTCCCAAGAGATCCCAGAGCATAATAAGGAACATTGAATTCAATAATGAAAATTGAATTTTGCTGTAAAATTTTCATGATTTGCTGAACTCAAATCTTGGCAGATGCAGTTATCTGTACTACTGACTTTTTCACTTTAATGCCAAAGAGCTTAATATGTCTCTGTTTTGTGCATAGGAGGAGTATGGATATGTACTTAAGACCTCTACAACACTTCATAATACCACAGCCTTTATGTAGGGCATATGGAGATGGCTGGCTGTTGTATAGTGCAAAAACATGATCAAACTGATCAGGTTCTGACCCACTTTAGTGCTAAAAATATATACAAATTGTACAACGGTATTATTTTTCTGTTTTTCCCTTGTCCAAAAACAGTTCAGTATCTATGTCCTCTTATGGAAAGTATGTCAGCAAAGTGTTGGCAGGATGAACCTAAATCAGCTGGATGTTAAATATTGAAGTGTCACCCAGAAGATGTTTAGCAGTTAATGTGGCCCCATAGCACAGGTTTGTTCGGGCCATGGTGGCATTCTTTTTGGCTCCTGTTCCTGTGCAGATCCCAGAACATGCGAGCTGGGGCAAGGTTTTTCAATTACCATCTGCTAAAGCAAACGAGTAGATGGTTTGTTCTTTAATCCATGTGTCGAAACCAGGAAGGTGCTACAGCGAGACATCTGGCACTCTGCCCAAACTATTTATAATTGATTTGCAAAGGGAGCAGTAGGAGGATGGATTCTGCATGCATAACATCTAAAATTATACAAAGAGCGAATACAGTACCGGCAGGAAGATGCCAATGACACTGTCCACGAGCAGCACTTTGTTATTGTATCTCTAATTAGCTAACTATTCTTGAGACCTGGCCAAAAGGACCGGATAGGTGTGAAAATTAGACATGAGAACAAATCCGCAGCCCAAATAAGTAATATTACTCTTGTTCCATGCTGTTTTACAATCATTTTCTACTCAAACACATTTTTCTCATCCTGTCTCCAGATAACTGCCATCTGAATATAGCGCAAAATCACCATTACAGCAGAAGCCGTCTTATCTGAGATATTTACATCTCTCCGTCCAGGGAAAGGGTTAATTCTCTGCGTGCCATGTCTCTCGAAGTATTTTATCATGGCCAATCCATTATTGCACATGACAACACAACCATATACAATACTGAGAAATCGAGAGAGGGAAATGCAGAATTTCTGCTTCCCTGTGAACCATTAATGCCATCCTCCCCCCGATGCATCCCCTCCCCCCAACCTTATAAATTAAGCAGCCTGTGAGGAAAAAATAAAATAAATAAAACCCATAGAACAACCGCTTGCAACTTTTTTATGGATGTTTGGGAAGTTTAATCATTTTGCAAAATGCAATTCTTGGTCGTAAATTCTGCCACCACCGCGGATTTAGGAAGATGTAAAGGACTGGAGCGGGTTGATAGGTAAGTTTTAATCTGACAAGGCCAAAAAGCCTGCTAGATTTATACCTAGCTGGTTTCTTCCTAGTAATTACCATAGGACATACACTTACTCTATCTAAGCAGGGAAGAGACGGCTTGATACACAAAAAAGAGGCAAAGTCATCTTTGTAATATTTGCTTTTCAGAACATTGGAAGCATTCTGAGTGCCCACAATTACACTTTGGGTAAAGTATTGGCTTACATATATATATACTGGGTGTAATATGTCAATCTAAAAAGAAGGTTTAAGCATAAAGCGTGGTGGGGGACACAACAAAAAACAAATCATATTTTGTTTTTTATGACATTTAACCAGGTTATTTTAAGCTACTACTGTGATAAAGATCATTATATACAAGGGTTAAATTGGAGAATGTGGTAGCTGCTGATTTAATAAAGTGCACTAAAATGTCTAAATCTCATTGATATTGCCCAGATATTAGACAACTAATTATGACACATTTAATCTTTCATTAGTAGAACGCGTCATCATTTTTGATTGTGGTCCATGAAATGAATATTAGAATTGGGAACATTTTTCCTTTTTGAAAGTAGTGTAATCTGGTCATATAACTACTTTCTTCATAATTGAAATATGGAAAAAGTATTCAGATCACACAATGAAAATAAGTCATATGGGAGACAAGGCTGCAAACTATAATTTATTCCCATGTGTGCACAGGACAGCCAGTCATTAAGTAGAAGCATACTTAATTTCTGCACTTGGTGCTGACTTCCAGACTGATGTAAACAGAGTATGTTGTGCAAAAAAATTCAAAATGTGCTAGTGTCAATCACTGGCAGCTACAGATGTGGTGGAGATGGGTTTGCAGTGTTATCGGAAGTGCAGCTGCTACCGACTAAAATGAAAAATTCCATGAAATATTGAGTTTGAGCTAAATTTTCTGAAATTCAAACATTTTAACATTTTATTCACGGTTTTTACAGAAAAAAAAACTTGCCCAGAACAATTTCCTACACTTCTGAACTATCATAGAGCAGGCTAATGTCATTTGCATTACCACTGAGATATCCCCATAATGCCCTGCAGCTATGACATCTAGTAGATCATCATACCGAGTACAATGGTGATCAATACCTGGGTCATGAAATAACAGCGGTTTCCAGTGGAGAACAGTTTGTATGGTAAAGTTACTGGGTAAGTCTCTCTCCTGTAGAGTGTAAGCTCTATAGTCAATGGGATAATTTTCTCTCTTTTGCATGTACAGTGTAAGCATTTATGGTCAGGGAGGTTCTCTCTCGTGTAGAGTATAAGCGCTGTAGAATATTATGTTTAGTGGGGTTCTCTCTCTCTCTTGAAGAATACAAGCTCTTATGGTCAACGGGGGTTCTCTCTCTCTTGTATGTAGAGTGTAAGTTCTTATGGTCAGCGGTGTCTTCTTTCTCTTCTGTAAAGTATAAGCTCTTCTGGTCAATGGGGTCCTCTTTATCTCCTGCAGAATCTAAGATCTTATGGTCAGTGAGGTCCTCTCTCTCATGTAGAGTATAAGTTCTTATGGTCAGTGGGGTCCTCTTTATCTCCTGTAGAATGTAAGATCTTATGGTCAATGAGGTCCTCTCTCTCGTGTAGAGTATAATTTCTTATGGTTAGTGGGGTCCTCTCTATCTCCGGTAGAGTATAAGCTCTGTAGAATATTATGGTCAGTAGGGTTCCTCCCTCTATCCTGAAGAATATAAGCTTTTATGGTCAGTGGGGTTTCTCTCTCGTCCATAGAGTGTAAGCTCTTATGGTCAGCAGGGTCCTCTTTCTCGCCTGTAGAATATAAGCTCTTATGGTCAGCAGGGTCCTCTTTCTCTCCTTTAAAGTGTAAGCTCTTATTGTCAGCAGGGCCTTCTTTCTCTTCTGTAGAATATAAGCTCTTATGGTCAGCAGGGTCCTCTTTCTCTCCTGCAGAGTATAAGCGCTTATGGTCAGCAGAGTCCTCTCTCTCTCGTCCGTAGAGTTTAAGCTCTTATGGTCAGCAGGGTCCTCTTTCTCTCCTGTAGAATATAAGCTTTTATAGTCAGTAGGGTCCTCTTTCTCTCCTTTAAAGTGTAAGCTCTTATGGTCAGCAGGGTCCTCTTTCTCTCCAGCAGAGTATAAGCGCTTATGGTCAGCAGAGTCCTCTCTCTCTCGTCCATAGAGTGTAAGCTCTTATGGTCAGCAGGGTCCTCTTTCTCTCTTGTAGAGTATAAGCTCTTATGGTCAGTGGAGTCCTCTCTCTCTCCTGTAGAATGTAAGCTCTTATTGTCAGTGGAGTTCTCTCTCTCATCTGTAGAGTGTAAGCTCTTATGGTCAGTGGGGTCCTCTCTCAACTGTATAGTGTAAGCACTTATAATCAGCCGAGTCCTCTTGTTATTGATTGTGCTGTGAAAATTCTGGAGATGAAGTGTAAAAAGGGTTGTGATGGGTAGTGGGGCAAGGTAAACTTTGCCCAAAATGAGTTCCTTGGTATTTTGAGATTGTACTAAGAATTCCCAGTGTGGGGCTTAAAGGTCCTATTTTTTCCTGATAGAAAATTGGTAAGTATATGCCAACATTTCCAACGATCAGAAGGCGAATGATAATCTGTTCACTTGTCATTTATCATATCCTTTATGCTGACATAAAAATTATTAGTTATAATTATCCTATGCCCTCCTGTGAATTAATTTCACATGGAAACTGTATGGGTTGGGGGGAAGAAACAATCACCTTTATTGATAAGATTATTGGTCACTTTTATTTATGTCAGATTTATACTGATTATTATAATGGCAAACAATCAGAAACATCCACATTTTGCTCTGCAGAATTCAGTGGGTCCAGAACAAAGAACTGATGAGACTCTTTATCTTAGGCCGGGATCACACATGCGACGAAAACGGCCGTTGCTCGCATGTGAAATCCCAGCTCTGGTGCCGGCACTCGGGAGTGGAGCGAGCGGCTGCATAGAAATACATGCAGCTGCGCACTCCACTCCCGAGTGCCGGCACCAGAGCTGGGATTTCACATGCGAGCAACGGCCGTTTTCGTCGCATGTGTGATCCCGGCCTTATAGTATTTCTGTGTGTAGGTTAGAGTCCTCATTTTGGCTTACAAAATAAGTGAAATGTTTCTCAAAATATGCATGTGTGAATTTGGACTAAAAGTGGTATGAAGTAAAACGCAAGCTAAATTTAAAAAAAAAAAGATTAGGCCTTCATTGGGAAAAGATGTCCACCCCTTTCTGACTATAAGTGACTTCATACATTTAAAGTGGAATCATTGTTTTAACTTTTATTTTGTAAATCAATAATATAAATGAAAATAAGTAACTTTGTAATAAATCTTATTAAAGAAATCTACTTCTTTCTCCGTCAGGACTGACTAATCATTGTAAAAATTCTTAATTACTGGGTAAAATTTGTATTCAGTGAAGACAGATTATTACATTACTGAGGTATGAGATGGCAGTGGCTACTGATGAGATTCTGTGCCCCTTGAAGAGAGTAAAGGGAGGGAGAAGTTCTGCCTCTATCCTCTCACCTCTCACCTCTATACATAGAATCTTATCTGTAGCCACTGCCATCTCCTATCTCAGTAATGTAATAATTAGGGATGAGCGTGAAGTGAAATATTCAGACTCACTATACTCGTAACGAGTATATCGTAATACTCGTGTATTCGGTACGATTCCAATATTAGTCAATAGAAAATGCGAGTAATTGTCTGCTGGACCCTACAAAGCGGTCTGGGGGCTGAGGAAAAGGCTAAAAAATGTGTAAATGTTAAAAAAATGTATGCTGTAAACAAATGTATATAACATGGGTGCACCTGATCAGGGGCTGCATGAGTGGTTTTACACCACTGCTTCACTAGAATGTACAAACACTATTTGAAGTCCTGTCATTTTTTGACGGCAGAGAGGGACTCGCATGCCACTTACGCAGTGCCAGTGATATATCAGACGTGCCGTAAGAGCGAGTGATGATGGAGGTGATCTTCTGACAGATAACTGTGTAAGTGGTGTAAGGAGAGCGATCTGCCCTAGGGGCTGTGTGATGGTTAACGCAGGAAGAAGCCACCCATCATCACCATCATCACAAGGGATTCACAATTATAAAGCTTGGACTACTGTCCTTGTTGTTCCACTGCCACTTCCCAATGTGTAGGCATAGACATAGTGTCTTCAAAACATTAGCCCTATGGGCTGTATCAAGGTTGACGCAGGAAGGAGGCCTCAAGAGCAAGACAATTATGAAAGTAGACTACTAGCACAGTAGTTCCAGTGCCCAATGTGCAGGCATAGACATAGTGTCTTCAAAACATTAGCCCTAGGGGCTGTATCATGGTTGACGCAGGAAGGAGGCCTCAAGAGCAAGACAATTATGAAAGTAGACTACTAGCACGGTAGTTCCAGTGCCCAATGTGCAGGCATAGACATAGTGTCTTCAAAACATTAGCCCTAGGGGCTGTATCAAGGTTGACGCAGGAAGGAGGCCTCAAGAGCCAGACAATTATGAAAGTAGACTACTAGCACAGTAGTTCCAGTGCCCAATGTGCAGGCATAGACATAGTGTCTTCAAAACATTAGCCCTAGGGGCTGTATCAAGGTTAACGCAGGAAGGAGGCCTCAAGAGCCAGACAATTATGAAAGTAGACTACTAGCACAGTAGTTCCAGTGCCCAATGTGCAGGCATAGACAAAGTGTCTTCAAATCATTAGCCCTAGGGGCTGTATCATGGTTGACGCAGGAAGGAGGCCTCAAGAGCCAGACAATTATGAAAGTAGACTACTAGCACTTTAGTTCCAGTGCCCAGTGTCCAGGCATAGCCATAGGGTCTCCAAAAATTAGCACAAGGGGCTGTATCATGGTTGATGAAGGAAGCAGGGCAGGTCTGAAGCGCCAAACAATTATGAAGCTAGAACTACTAGCACAGTAGTTGCAGTTCCCAGTGTCCAGGCATAGCCATAGTGTCTCCAAAAATTAGCCCAAGGTTCTGTATCATAGTTGATGAAGGAAGCAAGCCAGGTCTGAAGGGCCAAACAATTATAAAGCTAGGACTATTAGCACAGTAGTTGCAGTGCCCAGTGTCCTTGCATAGTCATAGTGTCTCCAAAAATTAGCCCAAGGGGCTGTATCACAGTTAATGAAGGAAGCAAGGCAGGTCTGAAGGGCCAAACAATTATGAAGCTAGGACTACAAGCACAGTAGTTGCAGTGCCCAGTGTCCTTGCATAGCCATAGTGTCTCCAAAAATTAGCCCAAAGGGCATGATACCATGGTTGATGGAGGAAGAAGGGTCTCATCACAAGTGACTCTGATGGGAAATATTAATGAACAGAATATTGTTTTTAGCTTATTGACCATGAGGTACTTGTGGCAGAAGCAGAAGTTGAAAACATGTGTAAGTAGAAGAAAAGGGGTTTGTATGGGAAGGGATGGACGTGATCACCAGTTGCATCAAATAATGTTTTGGGTGACTTAAGGTTGAGTCAGTTTGTCAGCATTCTCTGTAGTCAACAGTGTGCGTGTATCTGTGATGATTGCCCCAGCGACACTGAAAACACGCTCTGACATCACACTAGCAGCAGGGCAGGCCAGCACCTCCAAGGCATATAAGGAGAGGTCTGGCCAACTATGCAGCTTGGATACCCAGTAGTTAAACGGAACAGAAGCGTCAGGAAGGATGCAGGTATGGTCACTTAGATAGTTGTTGACCTTCTTGTTCAACTTCTCCCTCCTTGACATTGTTACTGGTCCAGATAGCCCTTGCTGATGAGCCGGTTTATTGAAGGTGGCCCAGTTTGTGGACATTTTACCACCACCTCTTTTGGACCTGCTTGGCGTGTCTCTCCCCATTAATGCATGCTGTTGCACAGACCTGGTACCTCTGCTAGCAGCGGTGTCTGAGGGTGCTGTTGCCATCAAATGATCGACAACGGTCCTCTTGAAGGAATCAATTGTGAAACCCCTTGGTGACTGCAACAGTAGCAAAGGAAATTTGTCCTTGTACCGTGGGTCTAGAAAGGTTGCCAACCAGTTTAGGTTGCTATTGAAAATGTGGATTACGCGAGGGTCTTGGCACAGACAGTCAGATATGAAGTATGCCATGTGTGCCAAGGTGCAAAGAGGCAAATCTTCTGTGACCATAGAAGGAGGAACAATACCCATCTTCTCCTCACACTGACTCTCCTCCTCCACCTCATCCTCTCCAGCCCACCCATGCTGGACAGACATGAAGCTGGGGTTGGGAGCCCCCTGTGTAGCATGAGATGTCCCCTCGTTATCACTGAAAAAGAAGTCCTCTCCCTCCTCATCTTCATCATAATCTTCATCCCCCAATCTTGCCTGATGATATTGGCTGGGCTGGATCACCCATTGTGAAATCTTGCTCCATACCCAGCTGCTGAGTACTCAAAGATTCCATTTTTAGATTATGCAGCAATTTTTTTCAGCAGACATAGCATAGGGATGGTTACGCTGATAATAGCCTGATCACCGCTCACAAGCTTGGTGCAGTACTCAAAGTTATCAAGCACCTCACAAATATCAGTGATCCACACCCACTCAACAGTTGTTATGTGTCTTGGCTGAGTCTCAGTGTGACGTGCATGTTTAAGCTGGTATTCAGTAAGTGCCCTCTGCTGCTCACTTATCCTTGCCAACATATGATATGTTGAGTTCCACCGTGTTGGCAGGTCGCAAATGAGTTTTGGTTTGGCAAATTAAATTGCTTTTGAAGCGCTGCAAGACTGGCAACAGCGGTTGAGGAAAAGTGGAAATGGGCACAAATACGGCACACCTTCTCAAGTAGATACGGCAAGTCAGGGTATGTTTTGATAAATTTCTGTACCACTAGATTCAGCACGTGAGCCATGCATGGCACGTGTACCAGCTTCCTGAGCTTTAAAGCCGCCACCAGGTTACGCTCATTATCTCAGACAACCAGACCAGGTTGGAGTTGCAGTGAGGAGAGCCATAGTGATGAGCGAGTATACTCGTTGCTCGGGTTTTCCCCAAGCAGCTCGGGTTGTCTCCGAGTATTTGGAAGTGCTCAGGGATTCAGTTTCTGTTGTCGTAGCTGCATGATTTGTGGCTAATTGACAGCCTGCATACATGTGGGGATTCCTTAACAATCAGGCATTCCTCACATGTATTCAATCTGTCCAGCAGCCATAAATCTTGCAGCTGCGGCAACAAAAACTACATCTCCGAGCATTTCCAAATACTCGGACACCACCCGAGCTGCTCGGGGAAAACTCGAGCAACGAGTATACTCGCTCATCACTAGAGAGCCACTGATCGGTCTGTTGCTTTATTCTTTGCCGCAGCTCTGCTGCAGTGTGTGGTGTTTCAACTAAGCAGATCAGCTTCAGCAAAGCGTGTTGACGCTTTGCCGATGCGCTGCTGCACAGCTTCCAACTTGGGAGTGATGTGGAGGGTAATTCAGCATAGGATGACGAGGTTGAGGAGGAGGAGGAAGAGGGGAGACAGGATGTATAAGATGAAGCGGAAACCCTGATTGAGGTTGGGCCCGCTATTCATGGCATGGGTAGGATATGTGATGGTCCAGTTTGAGACTTTGTCCCACCCTCCACCAGGTTGAGCCAGTGTGCTGTGACAGAGATGTATCGGCCCTGGCCACAAGTACTTGTCCACTTGTCTGTTGTTAGGTGGACCTTCCCGGTTACAGCGTTTGTTAGAGTACGCTTTAGATTGTTTAAGACGTGCTGGTGTAATCTGGGGACGGCACACCTGGAAAAATAGTGTGGGCTGGGAACCGAGTATCGTGGGGCAGCCACAGCCAAGAGATCACGGAAAGACTGTGTCCCCACAAGCCTAAACGGCAACATCTCCACGGGTAGCAACTTAGTATTTGTTCAGTATTTGTGCTTGTGGGTGCATGGCTTGGTATTTATGCCTCCTTTCATACATCTGGGGCATGGACAACTGGACGCTTGACTGGGACAAACAAGTGGATGAGCTTGTTGTGTCCTGTGTCTGTGCAACCTCAGCTTGTGAGCAAGAGGTATGATGATCACCTGCTTCCTGCCCAGAAGATTGGGCAGATTGGGAAGGACGGATCACAGACGACATGGCAGTGGTTTGACCCGCAGACACCAATTTGGTACCCTGTTGTTCCGCCCACTGACTAGGGTGCTTGACTGCTGTGTGTTTCTGCATACTGGTGGTGCTTTGGTTGCCTTTGCCCTGGCCTCTGCTTAGCTTCATATGACAGATGCTACAGATGACAACATTTGATTCAGAAGGACTATCTGAAAAAAATTTCCAGACAGCGGCTGAACGAACACTTGCCTTGACTTGGGACACAGAGAGATTGCTCTTGGCTAGAGTCGACACACTTCGCTCTCTGCTCAAACCAGTAGCCCTTGATGCCTCTGTTGGTGCTTCGTATCCACCTTCTTCCTCTGTGCTGCTGTGCTGGCTATGCGTGCCAAAGGTCCAGGTCAGATCGGTGGTCTCATCATCGACCACCTCGTCGTCCATGTCATCTTCCTTCCGTGTTGATATTGTCGACTGGCCAGATGGCAACTGTGTGTCATCACCAGCAGCCTCCACCTCTTCACCCGGTATATCACGTGGATGAAAGTGGCTTTCTTTTGGCCGTGGGGTGTCAGATATTTGGCCATCAACAGACGATACCTTCTCACATTCATCTTCAATGTCGCGCTGTGAGAGGCCAGAGGCAACGAAAGGAAATGGACCAAACAGATCCTCGGAGTGCCCAAGGTTGGGGTCAAATGTTTCCTGTGACTCCTGACGTGGTGATAAACTAGGTTGAGAATAGGATGACCCAGCATTCTCTGTATGGACAGGAGACTATTTTGTCATGGACGATTGGGTGCTGCTAGAAAATTTCGTTGAGGCCATATCTGCCATCCAAGACAGTATCTGATCTTGTTCTTCTGGCTTCCAGACCGGTTTACGTTCCAGACTGGGAAATTTCGCCCGGAATCTAGATGCATCAACCTTCTTCGGTCTGCCTTGTGGGCACCAATGACAACCCCACGTCCACGTCCACATCCATGTCCCTGTCCCTTCACAACAGTATTTTTAGGAATTTTGGATTTTTCTGCCATAGTTGCAGATGTACAGATGCAGATATTGGGGAACAAGGAGCAGTTAGTGCTTTGTGGAAGGTAGCACTACAGCCTAGTACTGCTTTGTGTTTTACAAACAGCACAGCAATGGCACAAAAATATTGCCTTGAGGTTTAAGGCGAGATTATGCCCCCCAGTCACCGCACAAGCCAGTGGTGCTGCCACAAAAAAATTGCCCTGAGGTTTAAGGCGAGATTACGCACCCCAGTCACCACACAAGACAGCAGTGCTGCCACAAAAAAATTGCCCTGAGGTTTACGGCGAGATTACGCACCCCAGTCACCACACAAGACAGCTGTGCTGACACAAAGAAAATTGCCCTGAGGTTTAAGGCGAGATTACACACCCCAGTCACCACACAAGACAGTGGTGCTGCCACAAAAAATTGCCCTGAGGTTTAAGGTGAGATTACGCACCCCAGTCACCACACAAGACAGCGGTGCTGGCTGCTTGTCAGTTGTGCATTACAGTGCATCCTATTCGCTGTGAACACAGCACAGCAACAGCACAAAAAAATTGCCCTGCAGGGGTAAATGTGACCCCAAAAATAGCTGGGAAAACTGTCACTACTCAGTCCCTGACCTTATACTTTCAGCTCTGAAACGAGCTTTTGGGTTTTACAGAGAATTTCTAGACGATTTGCACAAACAAACATAACTCTCCCTAGCAGCTGCTCACACTCTCCCTACACTAGCTGTGTTCTGCATGCAATGTGCTGAAAATGGCAGTGGCAGGGCTTATATAGAGCCTATGAGTCATAGGCTATGACTCATGTATGACGCTGAGTGGCCAGCCAATCATAGTAATGCCACAACCAAGACGGCTGCGGCATTACTGTGATTGGCAAATGCTGGGCGGGAGATCTAAATATTGCGAGGTGAGTAGTGAAATACTCGCTATGTTCCGAGTACCGCGAGAACTTCATTACTCACTGAGTACCGAATACTCGCGATTATACTCGCTCATCCCTAGTAATAATCTGTCTCTTCACTGAATACAGATTTTCCCCAAGAATTGAGAATTTTAAAAATGATCAGTCAGTCCTTGGGGAGAAAGAAGCAGATTTCTCTGATATATTACAAAGTTGCTTATTTTCATGTGTTCTATTGATTTATAAAGTAAAAACTAAAGTGACAGTTACACTTTAATTTATTAAGAAAATTCCACCTCTTTCTGTTGTTTTTGATCTATTGCCAAACAATCAAAAGGATCAAAAATAGTGCCTCTCTTGTCCAAGGGCAGATTGTGATATTGCAGCTAGTTACTCACTAGAAGACAGATCTGCAATATTAAAATTAGCTATCTATAGAGATGAGCGGATCAATCTGCAGTGGATTGAGTTTGAGTCGAATTTCCTGAAATTTGCAGTTTCTGGCAAACTTGACTATGTTGAGGTTCAAATTTTGATTTGCAAAATAAACCTTCCCCATTACTATTTTCCTCACTGCAGACAGTGGGCTAATGTCATTTTGCGTTGCCGCATGGTCTTACCCTTAATGCCTTGCAGCCACATCATACGGATTATCATACCTTGTACAGTGATGGTCAGTGCCGGGGCCATCACAGATCAGCAATTCCAAGTGGAGCACAGTTTGTAGTTATTTTTTATTTTTAGAGTCGCTGGGTAAGTCTCACACTTCTATAGAGTGTAAGCTCTTTTTGATCAGCGGGGTCCTCTTTATCTCTCTCCCATAAAGAGTGTAAGCTCTTATTATCAGTGGTCAGTAGGGTTCTCTCTCTATTTCTCTCTCCTCTCGCTCGTGTGTATTTTCCGAGCAATTACGAGCTTTCCAGTATTGAGATTCATGCAAATGTATTCTCTGCAAATTAAATTTTTGGAGAACATTTAGCAAATTCAGCAAATTTGAAATTCAAGAAATTCAGCCATCTCTAGTTATCACTGTTTGACATGAGCACATTAAAAGATCGTCTGATTTTCATCCATGAAAAACAGAATTTTTTTTCATCTGTATGTCATCTTTATGGCATCAGTGTTTATACATCAGCAGTGAATAAACTTTATAAGATCAGAAACAATTCCCTTTGTTAATATCAATGTAAATGTAAAAAATTGTGTAAAAACCTTTTTTTTTTGCGCACCCATATACTTGAATGAACAAGTCTAATATGAAATAAGCAAGAGACTAGTTGAAGCTGCGATTTTTTTCATGCGGACATTTGGTCCATGTAAAAAAGAAAGATCATAAACAGTCCATTTGAATAAAATTGGTCCAAGTGTTATTAGTTTTTTTCATGCAAAGCACTCGGACCAGAAATATGGTACATGTGAATTTAGCCTTAGATGAAAGGTAATATTAGGTAATATTGTATGGGTCATATTCAAATGATATGGCTCAAGATTCATGGTTTGCTAAGTGCTTTGGAGTTCGAATTGCTCTTTGCATTGGCTCTATCCACACAGTTTACCAGAGGGGCCCCTCCATTATCTCTATATGCTCTTTTAAGGTACATGAGAAAAAGGATATCCAATTGTGTTTTCTATATTGTTTGTATAATTTATTCTATTCATAGGATGTAATTAAGGAAATTCCTTTTCTACCTTCATGAACACATATTTACAATCTCTATGCTCAATTCCCATCTAAATACACTATTTGTATCTAACAATGTCACAGTCATCTAATTTTTCCCCAAAAAAGGTTTAACCCATTGACCAGGTGAATCCATAAAGACGAGTTTTAATTTAATTCTTTACCATTGTTAGCAACACAAAATTTCTTGCAACTTTAAGACAAGAAAAGGAAATCAATAATTAAGGTCAAGAAGACCCTGGCCAGGAGGATAATTGCTGCATCTGGGTTCCTGTCTTGCAACAATGCCATCAGTATTATTTAGGTGCACTATATTAGGAAAATTAAAATGACTAAATTGATATGTGATATTGCCGCTTAACCCCTTCATAACTGGATTTGTTTCAGTTTCTATCTTACTGCTTATATTGATACGACACATTTAGGTAAGGCGAAATTGGGAATTTTGTTTTATTGCTCAAAATTAAATACACAATAATTGCTTAAAGATAGCTGATTAAACTTATATTTCCCATTGAGGTAGCATAAAATAACTACAAAATGCCTATTGTGGATGGATGTCAAAAGTTTTACATTGAGGAAAGAAAATATGCAATCCGATTATATCATTATTGCAGGTAGGTGACCACCTCTACTACTGTGATAATCCCAGGCAACCATAGTCACACTCTCCTAACTGATGATGAGACCCCAAGTGGTAAGGGGTCAGCAGTGCACATAGAAGCTGAAAGATTGCTCATAAAACATTACCATCCACCACCAACACACTGACAAAGAGAATATATCATAACAAAAAAGAGCAGCTACATGCATCTCAAACTTGGGGGGATTTTTTTTTAAATATTAGTCGTTCGCATGAGATTTAAATGGATTCATAAGCTTGTATGAAATGGAGTTACCGTTTCTCTTGCCCTTCCGAGACACACCACACAAAGTGCTGAGCTGCAAAAACATGGTTCTTAGATTCAAAGATTTAAAGACATAGGAAATAAGTGAGTTTTAATTGGACTCTGAGAATTTTTGGTGACCTGACAGTCTTCCAGGGTCAACAAATCCCTGTACAGCTTTAATCCAGCAAGTTCTAGAGGAGGTCAGAGGTGCAGACCACACTGCCTGTATGTTCTTAGAATCAATAAGAGGGTGCCATTATTATGCAGTGCAGCTCTTGCTGCCAGATCCCAAGAGCTCATCTGATGGTCATTGGATATCACTAGAACACCACAAGATGTAATAAAGAAAAGTAGAATTTTGAAGAGATCTTAAAATCATAATTTTTTTTAGAATAAAGATGAAAAGCATTTTTTTTCCGATATTCATGATTTTGTGTTATATCTACAAATCTCTTCAAGCTGTTAATTTTTACCATATATCGCTGCATTGCTGACTAAAAATTTGTGATTGCATCCCCTGCACCAATTGTAGTTTTGCCTCTGCCTATGAGGCTGTTATGTTTGGGTCAGGAGAGACACGGCAATTCCAGACATCCCGGGTCAGATCAAACTATGAATGTTGGATTTGTGAAATTTACCTTACTGGTTTTGTAAATACTTATACTGCTTATTACCCACCAGCGGCTGTTAACTAATTAAATGCCTCTGTCATTCTCTGACAGCAGCATTTAACTTGCGCATCTTAGTTTCACACAAGAGTGTGCCTGTCACATGATCACTGGGCATCGATGGGTTGGCATTGCAACCCTGGATCTGCAGGAGACCCCTGTGGTTACCATTGCCGAATGGTTGGCACTAGAGTTGAGCGACTTTGCCTTTTTTAGGGTCGAGTCGGGTTTCGTGAAACCCGTCTTTCTCAAAAGTCAGGTCGAACGAAGTCGGCCGACTATAAAGAAAAGTCGGAGGTCCGACTGAAACACGAAATCTAATGCAAGTCAATGGGGAAGCAAAGTCGGCAGGGAGTGGAGGACAGTAAACACACCTACAGTGCCCAGTTCAATGCCAACTACATTAATTCTTATTACTTAAGCATGGCAATCTTAATTTACTTTATAATAATAATTACTCATTGAAAACTGGGGTTATTTGGCTAAAGTTGTGGGGGGGGGGCAGGGCTGGCTCCATGTTTTCATTGGCCCCGGGCGAAAGAGTCTCAGGTATAGTACAATGACAAATACTTCACTTCTTACATTACATGACTGATATCTATTTTAAATTCTACAATAGCATAAAAACTGGACAGTATATTCCTCCATACAGTATTATGGCCACCACATAGTGCGCCATACAGAATAATGAGCCCCATATATTGCTCCATACAGAATAATTGGTCCCATATAATGTTCCATACAGTATATGATGAGCTCCACATAATGCTCCAGTATATGATGGTCCCCATATAATGTGCCATACAGTATAGGACGGTCCCCATAGAGTATAATGAGCCCCACATATTGCTCCATACAGTATAATGAGTTGCATATAAAGCTCCATACAGTATATGATGGGCCCCATATATTGCTCCATACAGAATAGGCCCCATATGTGCTCCATATGATGCTCCATACCCTACATGATGCCCCATAAATATTGAACCCCATATGATGCTCCAGTATATGATGTGCCCCATGGATGATGCTCCAGTGTATGATGGGCCCATATAATGCTCCATATATAATGGGCCCAATATGATGCTCCAGTGTATGATGGGCCAATATAATGCTCCATATATAATGGGCCCCATATGATGCTCCAGTATATGATGGGCCCCATGGATGATGCTCTAGTGTATGATAGGCCAATATAATGCTCCATAGATAATGGGCCCTGTTATGATTTGGTAGCTGAGGAGGACAGGAGCAAAAACAGCCAAGGCAGCCGAACACCCAGAGAGGATGGAAACTAATTGGTTGCAGACCCCTAAACTAGCCGCACAACTAGAAGCAGCCGTGGGACGTGCCTTCGGTGACCTAGACACTTCGGCACAGCCGAAGAGTTAGGTACGCCTAAAGATAGAAAGGGGAAAGCTAACTGCCCCGGAGTAGTGCCCCAAAGGAATTGGTAGCCCCACACATATAATGGCAGTTAGACAAGATGAAATACAAATGCAGGTAGAAAATAGAGTAAGCAAACGCTGGGGCCAAAAACTATCTAGATAGGACAGGAAAAAACACTGTCTGCAACCCAGCAAAATCCTAGAAAAAATTCCAACACTTCTGATTCCAAAAATGCTGAGACCACACAATCTCGCCCCCGCTCAATCAGAACTCTGGTGTCAACACGCAGCTACCCAGCAGCCACTGAAATAACAGGGATAGAGCAAATGAACAGAAACAAATGAGAAACAGAGTCCAGCGCAGGCCCCAGCAGGGGGACTCAGCTGACCTCACTCAGTAGGACAGCAAAAACAAGGAAAAGCAAAACCACAGAAGAAAGGCAGAAAATAACTTATCTGAATTTTCGCAGGAGACAGCAGAAACCCAGCTGATTTCCAAACTAGACCAGGAAGAGAAACTAATCACCGGCGAGGATCATGGGAGGGCAGCTCACTTATATCTGCCCAGTCCGTCCCCCCTGATTGCCACTTCTCGCTCCCAGGTGATGGACCTCTTTCATTCAATACAGCTTCAATACCATCAGCAACCACCAGAGGGAGCCCCACCTCAGAACTCATCTCCAAAGTGTTCACAACAGGGCCCCATATGATGCTCAAGTATATGATGGGCCCCGTATATGATGCTCCAATGAATGATGGGCCCCATTTATA
>VIAB01014453.1:41810-55259 GCA_009801035.1 Oophaga pumilio | reverse complement strand
AGCCAGAACTCTTAATGATTGGTAGGGGATCAAATACTTATTTTATACTGCAAAATGTAAACAAATTTATATAATTTACACAATGTGATTTTCTGGATTTTATTTTTGATATTCTATCTCTCAATGTTAAAATTAACCTACCCTTAAAATTATACTGTTCATGTCTTTGTCAGTGGGCAAACTTACAAAATCAGCAAGGGATCAAATACTTATTACCCCCACTGTATGTGTAATACGGGAGATTGGTGCTGAAAGGAAAGATTATTCACAATAGCTGTCACTGCACAGTCAGTTTTTCTATCCACTGTTATTAGAGACAGTAGTTGGAAAAAAGCCAATCACTCTGAGGTCTCCTAGTACTCTCTCCACCACCTTCCAATCTCTTTCACTCAAAGTAAGTGGTTGGTGCAGGAAATAAAAGTATTAGTGTGACCTTAACCATGCAATGTGAGGAGGACATGCCAAGAGAAGCTGCCTCTAATAACTAATTTTGCCGTTTAATGAATTATCAGTGGAAATCTTAGATTGTATTCATTTTTTTGTCAGCTACCACTCTCTTCCTATTTATCATACACTTGGAATAGTCATCATTACTAGATAGTGATAACAGGGTGTGCAGTTAGTTCATCGGTACAGTTCAGTTGTCTATGTCCAATTATGACACCTTCACAGAACTTACATCTCATCTTTTATTTACAAAGTTTCAATATAATTCAATATAAATAATAGACTTGATAAATGTCTTTGTACATTTTTACGCATTCCACTAGGTCACACAAAGTGTAACAAAGCATAGCAATTTTATACAATTTTTTAACCAATAGTTATGTTCAAAAATTAACCCAGAGTAAGCACCATCCAGAGTACATGCCACCTAGAGTACATATCACCCAGAGTACATATTGCAGAGTAAATACCATCCAGAGAAACTACCATCCAGAGGACATACCACCCAGAGTACATACCATCCAGAGGACATACTAACTAGAGTACATACTACCCAGAGTATATACCACCCAGTGTACATACCACCCAGAGTAAATAATATTCAGAGTAAACACCACACAGAGTAAGTACCATCCGGAGAACATGCCAGCCAGAGTACATAGGATCCAGAGTTCATACCATCCAGAGTAGACACCACCCAGAGTAAATGCTATCCAGAGTGGACATCATGCACAATATAGTGTCAAGGGTAGGCACCACAGAAAGTAGACACTACCCAGAGTAGATGTAATGCCGAGTATGCACTACCCATAGTAAAAAGGCAGCACACAGTTTGTTACCATCTAGAATATACATTATCTACAGCAGACATCTTGTGTATCGCTATTGAGAGTAGACACTGTTTAGAGAAAATAATATCCAGAGAAGTAGCCACTCAGTGTTTAAAGCATTAGATGGTGACATGACCTAGAGTAGGCACCATCTAAGATAGTACCATCTGAAATAATCGAAACGCAGATTATCTAGAGTAAATGTCACCCTCAGAAGACACCAATTGGAGTAGCTATCACCTTGAGTACACACCATCCAAAGTGTAGTCTATTTAATGTAGATACAAATCAGATTAGATGTCAATACCTAGTGTAAAGGCACTCATAAATGCCATTCACTACATACATTATCAAGGGTAAACACCACCCAAAGTAGACACCAACTAGGGTAATCACCATTCAGAGTAGCTATAGTCCAAAATAGAAACTGCCCCGGGAAGATATTATCCAAATTAGAAGCTACCTGCATAAGATGTAATAAATTCAATTCAAATGACATTAAGTAGAGTAGGTGGCATCCAAAATAGAACCATCCACCGGAAACACCACCTAGATTATACAATCTCCAGAGTAGACACCAAAGAAAGGAGAAATGCTTCAGAGTAAGCACCCTCCAAAGTGTACACTATTCAGAGTAGACACCAACCAGAGAAGCCATCACACATGGAAAACATAAGAGTTGGCATGACCCAAAATAGTTCCAATCCAGAATACACATCATCCAAAGACCATACATAGTAGACACCGCCCAGAGTGATCATCATTAGAGATGAGCGAATTTGTTCAGGTTTCGGCCCTGATTCTGATTTTGACATATTCGGGCCATATTCGAGCACTATTCATGTATGTTTTATGTTCGGTTCCGAACATATTCGGTAATTTCTACTCCCATTGACTCTAATAACGTGTGGCTGTGTTTGACGAATATTGGAAAAACAATACTCGAATCCGATCGTATTCGGAACCAAATCAGAACAAATTTGCTCATCTCTAATCATCATCACTTGTTCTTCAGCAACCATTAAGAAACTTCCACTTGAGCCTTACTATAGCAAGGAATCTTTCTTGGGACTTCAGCAACAACGCTGTCTATATGCTGATTGTTCTAGTAAAAAAGAGATTGACAGCAGGTTTCATTGGAAATGTTTAGCTTGCTGAACAGAAATCTCATGACTGTGATCAGTATTTCTTCTCTCCCAGCTGGCATGTGTTAATCCCTGTGGTGGTATCCTATGAATAATCATATGTAACCATACAAATACTATATAGTTTTACCATGAAAGTTGCCACATAAGAGATCAATAAAGATATTGACATATAACTGATGTCATGACTATGTGACAGGTCTGGACAGAAGGTAAATTACCGGGAGGCTGGTGGCTGAACACCAACATTTTCGCCTATAGGAAATAATAGATTCACATATACGGTAATATACATCACTCCATGTACAAACAGAATATTAGAGTTACAGTATATTTATATATCCTTTTTAAAAAAGTTTGGAAACTTTATTTACACATTATTTACAATGCAATCACAATGAGAGTATCCAGATAAGGATCGGTCAATATACCCATAATGCATTTCACTGACTGTGGCGCTCGCTTATACGTATGAATCAATCATACTATTTACAATTAGGGTAATAGGGAGAAGATTTTCACGCTGATTTATCAAATCAAAGGAAAAAATGAAGCAGTTACCCAAAGCAATCAATCTAATTCCAGATATGGTTACTATGGGAAATCTGATTGGTTGCTATGGATAAGAATGCCTAGTTATCGCACCTCATTTCCCCATCTGGTCTACCATTATTATTCAGATTTCTCATGGTGATGAATGATGACTTTGCCAGGTATAGCAGAGTTGGGAGATAAAGACTATGTGAGATTTCCCCGGCAATAGATAACTTCTGACTTTATGGGCTTTTTGTAGTAAGACCCCTACCGTCATAATAACTTATAACAACCTCAACTTTGCTACATATGTATAGTAGAAGCAGTAAAACTCTAAAAAGGAACACTAAACCTAGAATGATTAAGTTAAACAATAAATATAGCTATCCTCATTTTTTTAAAGTCTGAAGGGTTTTATGCATCATCCTGAAACAGTCTTGTGGAACTACTCCATTTTTGATTGACAGCTAACTGAAGCCCTGTGGCTTTAGCTAAGAGGCGGAGATTAGTGCTATTTTGTCCCACTGCACTCAGAGCAGGGGGGGAGGCTCCTGCTGCAGCAGATTTCTTACAGAGATATTATGGAGAATAATTAGGAAGGAGAGGGGTGACAAATAATGTGAGACAAAATAAGATTAAAGAATGACGAAAAGATTAAGATAAGATGCATTTTTTTGTGCATATGTTTAGTGTTCCATATAGTAATAAAGAAGTCATCGTGTAAAAAATACACTGAATACCTGACATTTTTTTCTAAAGGATTGGGCCCCAATTCCGGATTAGTTGCTACAATATTTACATTTTATTATTTCATATACAAGGGGAACATCAACTACACACAGTGGAAGCAGCCATATTGTGGATTTCATTCATAATGATGATAGAATATGATTAACCTTGAGTTTAACCCTAATCCATAATCTTAAAGGGATTGTCCACTACCTGGACAACTCCTCTTAAATGAAATAGTCCCCCTTGAAAAAATTAAGCTTAGATACACTAGAAGGATTAACTGACCTGGGAAGGGTACAATGACATAATACAATTGCCTTAAAGGGCAAAGCCCCACGAATATTACCCCTCACTAACAGTTCATAAAACTTAGCCTTTACTGAAATAAATTAAAATGTATATCTTAGGGTTTTGAATTAAAATACTTCATATTTGCCATATAGAAAAATTTATTTTGCCTATCTATAGTGTTAAAGATTTCACTCTGGGGTGTCATCCGCAGAGAGAAATGAAAATACTGATGCACATGTCCCTTCCAACATGTTTTACTGAATTCTTGGCGTCATCAGAGGATGGGACAATGGCATGAAAAAAATAAATTGCCGTTCTGTTGGGCCATCTGATGACAGAGCGCAGCAACCAAATAGTGGCCGCTGAGCTCACATGGCACAACAATATAACAATGCCATCCGAACCTTGACAGACCCGGCACCGATATCACCGGAACACCAGTGCGGGAGATGAGTATGTGTTTTTCTATTTTACAAGGAGGACTAATAAATTTAAAAATGAGTTGCCCAGATAGTGGACAACCTCTTTAATTAAGCATGAATAGAAATTTAGACTTAATGACCAAAACAGAGTTAAAGTTGAAGGTCTTGGGCCCCAATGCAAAATCTGTAATATACCTTCGGTGTACCATATGTCTTTTATAGGACTGGTGAAATCTTATGTGGATATGTAGAGGGACATCTGAGTCCCCTTAGGCATCAAATCTCAGGTCTGTATGCTTTATTAAACCACAATATCACAAATCATCAGTGACTTCTCATAAATCACTTTATCAACTCTGTATAGACCACACAGGGAGGCGACTAGTGTGTGTAATTGACTGGTCCATCAGCTTGTACAACACTGATTTCAGTACATGAAAGTAAAAATGCTCAAGTGGACAACGAAACAAGAAATCATGCAACACTGTAGGTTGTGGTGGTATCTATACATTTCTCAGGAAAGTTGACTTTTTTAGATGGAAACCCATTGATGTCCTCCTGGACTGTGAGGTCATGGTCAGGACTCTCATGGGAACTGTCCTTCATGGCGCTGTAGTAGACGGGCACGTTGTACCTGGCAGCTTTTTCTGTCCTCTTTGGTCCACATTTGCACAGGTTTTTGAAGGCTGCCCGAAACTTTTGTGACATTAGGTTGTAGATGATGGGGTTAATGGCGCTGTTAAGGTACATGCACAGTCTGCAGAATAGAAGGAACCAAACATTGAGGTATGGAGGATCCATGAAGGAATTTACCACCACCAGAGTACGATAGGGCATCCAGAGAAGGGCAAATAATATCACGACCACTGCCAACATCTTGGTTACCTAATAAGAAAACATAAATGTGGTCAAAGAACTGGCAGAATATTACATCTAATCTAATAATGTAAGAATAAAGTTAAACAAGTTGATAATAAAGCTATGACTGATTCCTGCCTCTTTTCCAAAAACCGCAACATAGGTTGCTTATGTTCCTTTATACAGTAACCATTATTTCACAGAAAAGTGAGTATATGGTCATTCATTTTATTAAAGACTTTGGAACATACAGGAATAAAATATGTGTCTGTCTTTGAGAGGGTTTTGACATCAGACACAAACCCTTTCAGAGAGTGAGAATAAGATCAATCAGCTAAACCCAGTGGGTCCTGTATTCAGCAGACCCAGCAAACATCAGAGCCATAGATGAATGGCCAGTCATGTAAAACAAGGATGGCTTAAGCCTGCCAGAATGGAAACTGCTCACGTAGAATGGATTACCTTTATTCTTCCTCGATATTAGTGGTATTCCTCCACTTGGTAAGTTTAATTGCTTTGTATGAAATTTTCCTTAATTTGCGTGATTGTGAATTTCAATGGGGATATGGCCGAATGTAAGTCATGACAAATCGCATACTGTATGTGAAGTACTGCCAGACATGTTGGTGTTATATATGCCATAGGTAAAAAAACATATTTCCTATGTAGCTATCATCTAAGAATGTGTTGACCATCTTTATCATTTCCAGTTCCTGACACTGTTTTTTGGTGAAGTCGATGAAGCTGTAGGAGGGAGAATTTGAAATTGTCCATAACTAAAAAAAAGAAATATTGTCTGTCGCTTCTCCACCAAAAAACTTAAAAATGGAAACATCAAACAAGCTTTATGGAAAAAACATGTTACTTGTTTCTTACACTCCAGTACTTTCTGTAATCCTGCCAACAGAAATCTGCCAAAATCAGTTTGTCAAAAATTTTAGGAGAAACAATTTAGAAATGTCTTGTCAATAAAAACAATCGAAGGAGAAAACTAATCAACTATAAATCTATTGCGGTGTAAGAAACTCAAGTTGATGTTCTTCTCCAAATCAGCTAACAAAAAGCAGATTTGTGTCCAAATTTACAGTAAGTCCAAGTATTCCTGACATTATTGGTGGCTGCTTGTAGGGGTGTTATGGATGGATAGCTAAGTGATCAATGGAGTATAATGAAATGCTCTCAGTGTTGGGTATTACAGGTAACGCCATGTAAGATATTAGTTCGCAAATATTGAGATGATGCAGCTAAAAAATAGAAATTCAGTGTAATTATAATTATATTGTGTCCTGATGCGCAGTATACATTTATAGTTTTTCTTTTATGCTGTATTTTCTGGGACAGGAAGTAGGAACCTGATATCTACCAAAGTCAGATTCATTAGACTTTTATTTGTAATCCAGAAATCCAACCCAGCATCCCTGTTAAATATGAGTAGATCTTTTGAAATACGAATTCACAAGGTTCACTGAATTTTCCCCCAAAAATTGATTTGCGCAGAATACATTTTCCATGAATCAGTACTGAAAAGTCACTAACTGGAAAAGAAAGAGAAAGAGATAGTCTAAATTAGAAAGAGGAGTCTACTATTGCCCTCCTTGTTTGTTGCGTATAAAGAATACAAAAAGGCTGTTGATTTCACAATCACACTGACTCTGCAGATGGCTACTCTTAGTAAGCACCTGTTTGTACATTTAGTACGTCAGCCTGGTGGTGATCATGTCAGCACAATCCATACTCACTGTGCCGGCCACTGCTGCTCTCCTGCTGTGTCCCATGTTCTTCTTTCCACTCAAAAGACTAGAGACAGGCCCAAAGCAACTTTCAACGGATTTATTCTCTTCAGGACACAGCACATCCATAACACTTCCAGCACACTTGTCACAGTACCCGCAATGCATTTTCTTTGTCTTTCCTTAACTTGTTCTACTTTCTTTGAACAGGCCACCAAGATATAACGGGTCAAGGAGCCACTTCAATGTATCTCCCTGGAACCGACTTCAGACCAGACACGGAAACACTACTGGGTCGTCCACCCCTTTATGGTTATCCTGCCCGTGCACTCGCTGGTGGCCCACTCTACTACTTCAGCACCCAAACTTCTTCAGTAACTTCATCAGTAACTTCTTCACTATGTTGCTGCGAATACCACGCACTTTACTCTTCTCTTCCTTCCTGTGTACTTTCTCCTTCCTATGGATGGCTGGGCTACTTCTATTGTTATGTGATAGCTGAGCAGCTCAGGCCATAGGCCACCTGAGCACACACAGGGATCTACCCCCTGACTGACTCTAACCAGGAAGTCTCACTCTCTTATTCCCCAGCTACCCCTCCTACTGTTAACTCCTAAATGTCCTACAGCTAAACCTTAATATGCAGTGTACTCAGTGCCCCCATCTAGTGGTCCTTTTCCTAACCACTGTCCCTAGCGTACATACAGAATAATGAAGTAATAATACAAAAGATATGAAAATACGTCACAAGGCAAAATATTACAATACTAGACAGGTAAATTTACACAGCAGAATCAACATTTAAAGGGGCTAAGCCCTGACCCCCTTACATACACACCTGTTTTCTGTTTGGAAGTGATGGTCAGTCTTTTGATATTTGTATACATAGGCTCTCTGACTGAGCCTCTGGCAGTTTTAATCACAACAGGATCCTACCTTTCCATATAATTAGAGGCTATCAGCCCATGAGAGGACTCACATTATGATACGTCCCAGCAACGAGAATCTCCTTATTGTGGCTGCTGGGTACACCTAAATTGGCCAATTTATACGCTAAGTATTCTCAATTTTTCCCATTTTCTTCATTACCTATCAAGTTAGGAGTGTTGAGAAGGTGAGGAATATGAAGAAATGTGGAATGCTGGTAAGTATAGTTCATTAATGTCATAAATGATGTAGGACGTAGCTAACTGCTTTTGCTAACTGTGGTCCAATAGAACTTACAAAATGGCAGTAAGTCTTATTTAACTTTTTAGCAGTGGTCCCTGGAGGATGATTCTCCAATTTGGATGCTCACAGTTCTAACATTTTTCTTTACCATCCTTGGGGCCATCATCGTCATTTAATAGTATTATCCTCATTTTTTTTTTTCACAAAAAATGTCTTCTGGTGTTGGTTTCTCAGGCAGGAAGTAAAGTCTAGCCATAGTCAGTTTTCTGGGGCTAATAATTTACAATTCTATTACCCATGTTTCTGTGGCCATCAGGGTTCTTTCAAACAGACCACAAACTTCTAGCCTTAGGCAATAACTGAAAAAATAGTTAATGCTTGGATGATAGAATTGTGTCGTAAATGAGAGAAGTAGCTAACTGCTTCTCATATCTGTGTGTCAATAGAATTGGCCACCTGGGACACCTTACAAACTTACCTTGTTAATGGTAATAAGGTTCATTTAGATCCTTAGGAGTCTTTAGAACATTTTTTGATCAAGAAGATTTGTACAGTTTTGTAAATTTGTCTCATCTCTCTTTTCCCTGCCGGAGGATTCACATTTCCTCCTCTTTGGATGTTCATTGTTACATCAGTTTGCTCTATTATACTCTGGCACCTCAGAAGTTCGGTCGCCATAGTGACCTTGCCTCCCTCCAGGGGGGAGTGATGTCATGCCTGAAAGCAAGGAAGGATCCCTTTAACAGGTAACACAGCATACAACACCTTTCTTACTCCAGACCAGAAGGGGGAGCTCTAACACCTGATTTCAGGAGAGCTCCTCTAGAAAATTCTGGCTGGGGGAGAAGTTGAGTTTAGTCTGGCTGGAGGGACGAGAGAGGAAAGACGTGTGGAGACAAGCTGGGGGAAAGAGGAGCTATAGAGAGCTCACCCACAGGTCTGAGCACCAGAAACCGGACCCCGGAGTCCGAGGCTGAGTGGGTAACTAAAGTTCCAGCAGCAGAATCCGGAGGGCAAGAGACAGCAGGTTATCTGCCCCAACTAAGACTCTACTACACAGCAGCAGCACATGTGATCCGGACACTCCATACGAGAGTGATTCCTGAAGCAGGTTACAGCTGCCTGTTATGAGAGTGAAGTTCTACTTAGACAAGAGACAGAGAGGGGAACTTGATCAGAGCTTACAGCAGAATAGCGCTAGGAAGGAGACCTCACATCCCACCTGAAATAAGGAGATTCCAAATTGCTTTCAGGCCGACCGACTCCAGCACCATCTGTACTCAATGCCCTGGATACTTTGCCTGCAAAACTGTGAGTAAAGCTTTGGAAACTGCATCTGACTGTGTCCTCTCAAGTTCTTCCGGCAGCACACACTCCACTCTGCTACATCTCCCAGCACCATTATTTTCTACATTATCTCTCTGCCTTGGGACACTGCTTCACCTGTGGGAAGCCTTACCAACTCTGCTGCATCACACCATCTGTCCCAGAGGATCTGCACTGCAGCGCTGGTCACCTCTGACCAGAAACCACAGGTAGCGTCACAAACACCTTACTACAAACTCTATCATCCCCTGTAAATATTCCCCTTTTATTGGATGCCCAGGGCCACGGACCGGGTCACTGCTGCCGTGACACATCCCTTTAAGACACCTGTACCGAGTATCCCACTGCCCTGGCGGGCGTTCCAATACCACCCAAGGTGCCACGGACTGCTGGTATGTCTGCCTAACACTGGTTTTTGACCAGAAGATGATAATAAAGATTTGCATTGTTATGACCCATCATGCATGATTGGACATACTTCTGTTTCTCATGATTTCATGATTTTCAATTTTTTAATTTCCATGTATCTTTTTGTAGTCAGCAGGTAGCTCTGCATGCATTCTTTTAAGTATTTCTTTGATTCTATATTTCGACGTGAAATTAGAGAAGAATGCGGCACACTCATAGTCTCATGTGCTGGTGGAAATAAGAATGAAAATAATGTTCCTCCTCTGACTCCTATGTTCCGTGACCCAGTTTAGGAAAAACAATACTACATATTCACAGGTATAAGTGTTTGTCTTGTTGCTCTGTAGAAGTGGTAATTACTGTACATTAATACACAGACATCTGCCGATGTCTTGAAAATGCAGGGAGTGGACTTGAGAAATTGGAAGTCATGACTCCTGGATTGTGGGCTTTTACAAGTCTCTAGTGGGCAGATAGACTTATTTTAGCCTCATATGGACAATAGGAGTCTTTCATCAATAGCCAGATAGTGACTATAATGCCGCAGAAACTGCACAATTATAGCTTTTTAGCACATTGATAAATGTTAGAATTTCTGCTGATTATAATTTTGGGGGTAAATTAAAGGATTAATGGGAATCTGTCATAGTAGATGAGCTTTACTGTTAGTAGCAACATTTAGGCTATGTGCCCACAATGCAGAAATGCTGCGGAATTGTCCGCAGCTTTTCTGCAACTTCCCGCAAAACACAAGCGTTATGCAAGCGTTTTTAGCTTGCGGAATTCAAGCGCTTTTCCAAGTGATTTGAAGCATCATGTATTTTTATCCTTTTTTTCATTTTCTTATAATATAATTAAAATCTTTTGTATTTCATATATTCAGCACACTGAACTATTGGTGATTAAAAGTATGAATTAATAATGTGCCAATAAGTAGCCCCTTCCAAGTTCCAAACATCTGTGTTCACTTATGAAACTCAACAAGGCTGTGACCGCTACCTCAAAACCTCCTAAATCTAAGCTCTGGGAAATAAAGACTTCAGAATATTACAGTTGGCATTCCTAACCATAAGCAAACATACAAATCAATGAGATGATCATTGGCATTGATTTTCTTCTATTTAATTAACAGTATAAAACCTATGACTATAATTAATCGTAACATATTCTTGATTAATGAACCTCTTATCTCTGTTCTTTACTACATAATCACAGGTCTCAATAAATTTTAATTTAAGATGCAAATCTAATCTGTATTGGGAAAAATGTGTATTTGATTCCAAAAATAACCACCAGAGAATTGGCATTTTAACTGTGACTATGTGACCTTTGAAGCTATAATTAATAAAGCTTAATACAATGAGCTTCCGAGCCAAGGATGTCAATATCTACAGTTTAATCCATTAATATGGTCGAGATAAACTCAGCTTACCCAAGCAGTGGAACGTTGGTCATATCCAACAAAATACTGACTATTGATTTTATGGTCAAATGACAAACCTCAAGTAGATGAGAAGCAGCCAATTAACCTATTAAGCTGATCGTGCAGTTTATTCCAAACTCCATTATAGGTATTCTGAAGTCATTAGCTACCAACATATACAGTTCAACAAAAATGCTATTTTATCTCTAAATTGTAACATACATAATGATATAAAGAGAAAAACGTAATCCATGTGTTCTATTATGGTATAAAGCATTGAGAAGTTTGTCCCTCTCTTGAGATCCACTCCTTTAAGCCGCTGTGACAGACTTAGCATGTCAACATATCTTATGGCTATTTATTGGAATGGCTACATGTAACACTACAATTTCCCTGCAGTGGCCGCTGTAGAGTCAAAGAATTGTTGGCTGCAACTCTTTAATAAAGGTACTGCCACACTAAACGCTCCCGCTAACGATCACAATAACGACGCATACTAATGCGATCGTTTTTGTGATCGTTTTAATGTCGCTAGTAGCTGCCACACTTAGCGATCTCGTTAACGACTCATAAGCGGTTAGCGATCTCATTAACGACTTTAACGGTCATTGCGATGTAAAAAACAGCGCACATCGCTCACAAAAGGTGCCAGACACAGCGATATAGCGTCACCAGCGGGACGCCAACGATCTAAATACGGTCCAGAACTCTAGTGAACGATCAGCGAGATCACAGCAGGGGCCACATCGTTGCTACATGCCACACACAATAGCGTCACTAACGAGATCGCTAAATAGTGACGTTTTTTAGCGATCTCGTTAGCAACCTTGTTTAGTGTGGCATACCCTTAACAGCTGATCATGAGGGTGTTTTAGAAAGCTAAACCCACCCGCCTCATTTTTAGAATTGGTTGATTTGGTTAAAAAAAACCTTACTCTAGTACCTTTATGGTTGGTTCCATAAATTGGGATTTGGGATGCAAGCTCCGTAAAGTCAGTACATTAGACTCCATTGTAAAAGTGGGGAAGTACAAGCAATGCCACTTTATTGTTTTATGCTATCATTAGTTTAATCTCCTATGAGTCCATTTTTAGCTGGCTCTATGGTCAAAACCAACTCTGCCATCAAAACGTTAGTGGAATGTACTCTAAGAATCTATAGGTAAGAAGAGAGATAGCCCTTTTAATCCATTTAAAGAAGTACTCCCATCAAAATCTTATCCTCTGAATATATTGCAGTCATAATATATAGCACTGTGTACTTACAATTGCTCATTTTGCCTTTCTACCCAGTTCATTCTTCTATTTTCCATTGGCTCTATGACGTCACGTGATTAAAAACAGACTAGCAGAATCCTTCTAAGGCTAGTTTCACACTAGCGTTGCACAGACCTGCGCACGGCCTCCGCTAAGCTCAGCCCCGGCCGCGCCTCCTCCCGATCGCTCCGCCTATGGGCGCATAACGCTGCATGCGAACTGCGCACCCTATCTTTAGCATTGGGTAGGCAGGCCGTGTGCAGCTATGCGTTTGCCGGCGCATGCGTCCTTTTGACGGTGCGCCAAGCGCACCAAAATGCAACACAGTGCGTTGGGCGCAGGTCGGTGCACCATCAAAAGGACGCATGCGCCGGAAAATGCATACCTGCGCATGACCTGCGTACTGCCTGCAAACTCAATGCTAAAGATAGGGTGCGCAGGTCGCATGCAGCATCATGCGCCCATAGGCGGAGCAATCAGGAGGAGGCATGGCCGGGGCAGAGCTTAGCGGCGGCCGTGCGCAGACCAACGCAGGTCGGTCAAACGCTGGTGTGAAACCAGCCTAAGCTCTATGTAGAAACAGGAAGTCTCTTTTCCCTGCATGAGTCATCCCTCTCTTCAACTCCTGACCCAGCTGCTCCACTCTACCAAGGACTTTGCAGTGAGATAGAATTGTAGTTCTAATAATGACTCATGCAGAGAAAAGAGACTTCCTGTTTCTATATAGAGTTTAGAAGGATTCAGCTAGTCTGTTTTTAATCACATGATACTATAAACCTAAAGAGAATTAACCCGGTAGAAGGGAAAAATTAGCAATAATAAGTACAAAGTGTTACAGTTGGGTCCATATATATTTGGACAGAGACAACATTTATCT
>VIAB01014452.1:32463-49494 GCA_009801035.1 Oophaga pumilio | reverse complement strand
CCATAAATTTTGCCCGGGGTTGTAGCCTCCACTTACTAGATTAGAAAGTGAAAACCAGAGATTGAACCTGCAAATGGGAAAGCTGTTGAAAATGGCCAGAGGTAGTGTTATTCCTTGTCTGTACATATAGCAAAGTTTATTGTGAAAAGTTACTTTAAGTGACAGGTATGCTTCAAAAGTTTCCTATATGGGACAAAGATGCAAATTGATCACAAGCAGCACTACCCATACGACTTTTCTTGCAGTTGATGAATAGACGTTGCACTTGACTTAGTGTAGTGATTTAACCATAACTTGAGGATGACCTAAAAATTGCTGGCACGATTGCACCCATTCAACATTGTTTTGCTCATCATTAAATTCACAGCTCTTCAATCATTATCATCACTGCCCCAAATGGGGCTCACAATCTAAATTTCCTATCAGTATGTCTTTGAAGTGTGGGAGGAAACCTGAGAACCTAGAGGAAACCTACGCAAAAATGGGGAGAACTTACCAACTCTTGCAGATGTTGTCCTTGGTGGGATTTGTACCTTAGACCCTTAAGCAACAGTGCTAATCACTTCCTGTTTCTTAGAAATATGAGGGCTGTAAGGACTAAGGAACTCTGTCACATGTGTAACCTCTCTCAGTTCTAATGAGTGACTTAGTGAGATCTCAGATTGGAGGACATACAGTATGTGCTCAGCTTTTTCTAGTCATTTGACTCAAAACTTGTTTACCAAGCAGAACTACACAATGTTATTAGGACATCATTCACTTATAATGTATGTAAAGGGTGACTGATACAGTGGAGAATCTGCTAAACCTTAAAGCGAAACACCAGTGAAAAGTAGAAGTTTTCTTTACTATTTCCCTGCCGTGTTTATGTAACTCATGAATTATCTGAGCTGCAGTGAACACATGTTTCTTGCTGCTTAATGCTAAGTTAACCTGACACATGTCAGATAAGTTCTTAAGAAAGTTCTTATACAGAACTCAGATTTCATGGGCCCAAAACCCCCATCAGCTAATTACCCTTTCAGAATGAATTACACAGTCATGGTCTACGAAGCAAATCTCCCCAGCAGCGCTGGGTGTAGCTGAGGTTCTTACGTTGTCCAACACCTGGCTCCATTATTGTGATGTTCCACTGATGAGCATGAAAACACCTGCTCAGCTTCATGGGGTAATTTATTCCACAAACCATAAACATTAAAAAAAGACACTTTTAGCATGTTTATGATCGGGAGAATAGGTGTTTTATAGAAGGACCGTTGCCCTTATGTGCTACTTAGTGGGCTCCTAACCTACAACCTAAAATAAAAAATAAATCCTATGACTAAAAATACAGGATCAGCATTTTTGACATCTGCATATTACTGTATAGCTTTCTTGGGCCTGATGACTACCAGATTCCTGTCTTAACAATAATGTGATAAGCCTCTTGGACAGTAGAAGTTCTGTGGCATTGCAGGGAGTTGGACCGGACTAGTGATACTCTTCTCGTGTCGGGGCCGGAACTATCGTGGCTGTCACCATTGTTGCCGGGGGAATGACTTCCTGACGGGCATGGAACCTTGCACCTGACTGTGGGGGATGGGTCAGATATAAAGGAGACTGCGCACCAGAACGCTCTCTCTGGTGGGAAGACAGCGTGTGCGACAGGAGAAGATTGACTCACTCCCTGCAGACCGACCCCAGCTAGCAGGCCCGCACTGTACATGTTCATCCCCCACGCCTACTGACCATGCATTACCATAGACTGTCACTACTTTGGCTTCTGACTCCCGTACTTCTGACCGGTCCGCACCGCTGGCTGTGCCGGCGCTCCAAGTTGATTCAGGTACCGTGACCACGGTCTGCACTCTGGGACTTTGTATATCCGCCACGGTGCCTCACGCCTTCTCTTGTGCAGCACTCCAGCTTGGGACCAAAGAACTGCGCTTGCAGATACCAAGACACGTTGCCACCGTAGAGAGACAGTGCGTCACCTATCTTCGGGACCAATTCAGAGACTGCTCCCGTTTCCTGCGGCGTCATCGAGGGATATTCCAGCCTCCTCCAACCCGGGAACCGCAGACTGATAAGTTAACCTGTTGTTTGCACTTCCATTTTCGTGAGATAATTGCATACTCTTGTTGCTTACATACTTTCTTAACTACTTCCTGCATGGAGTATTCACTGTTATTATATGCTTTATAAAAAGAAACCCGTTAACTTATGCTCTGCCTCCAGCTCGTCACTGCATCCCACGTTCCTGCTCGTTACCCTACAGCATCTGTCCAGGCTTTTCTGGAGCTAATGCTGACGCATTTAGGCTAAATAGTGGTCCATCCAATTTTATTAACATTTGCTCTTTTTAATGAAGTATGACAAACATATGGTCACTGTTACTTTTTCCACATGAGGCTATCACCCAACTATGATAAGACCCCCCATACACATTAGACTAATGTTGATCAGACCCCCATGTATGGAGGCCTCCTATGCTGTCCAGGCAGAGAAGGAGTCACTACGCCATATCTCCAACAGCCACTTCTTTTGTTCTCTGGGATGTATTCCGCTGTCAGAGGTGACAGGCAGCAGTTCTCCAGTAGAGAATACAGCAGAGCTCGGTGGGGTAGGAGACAGTTATCGTACAAACGATCATTAGGCCAGCAGCCATCTATTCTGTGTGGAGGGCTTTAGTCATTTTCACCAACCATAATGTCAAGAAAAAAGAGCGTAATGACTGCGGTAGACTGGGGCCGGATGTATGTCCTCGGACCGTGCAGCAGGGTAATAAAGGGAAGTATTTTTTTTTAATCAGTGGCTATACTAGTATGTGGATGACTATGGGATGCATGATACTTTATGGATGACTATGGGCGTGCATTATATTTTATGGATGGCTATGGGGGTGCATTATACTTTATGGAATACTATGGGGTGCATTACATGATATGGATGACTATGGGCTGTGAATTATACTTTATGTATGACTATGGGGGTGCATAATACTTTACAGATGACTAAGGGGTGCATTATACTTTATTGATGATTGTGGGGGTGCATTATACTTTATGAATAACTATGGGCTGTGCATTATACTTTATGGATGACTATGGGGGTGCATTATACTTTATGGAAGACTATGGGATTTGCATTATACTTTATGGATGATTATGGGGTGAAATATACTTTATGGATGGCTATGGGCTGTGTATTATGCATTATACTTTATAGATGACTATGGGCTGTGTATTATACTTTATGGATGACTGTGGGATGTGCATTATAATTTATGGATGACTATGAGGGTGCATTACACTTTATGGATGACTATGAGGGTGCATTACACTTTATGAATGACTATGGGGATGCATTTTATTTTAAAATGACTATGGGGTCCATTTTGATATAGGAAAGATGTGTATCTTCGTACCGTGTTAGCCAGTAGATAGAAAAATATTTAGAATTGAGAGTCCTCAGTGGTTGATACCTTTTAATGGCTAACTGAAAAGATGGTAACAAATTGCAAGCTTTCGAGACTACTCAGGTCTCTTCATCAGGCGAAGACTAATACAAAATCTGAAGAATCACATATTTATACACAACAGGACACAGGAATAATGCAATAGGTAAGACAAGTGACGTGAAGCAGAACTGTCATTATGGCAGAGGGATGAACATAAATATTGGAACAGTTCATAGATAAGGAGTGTGAAAGTTTTATTACCCTCTGATTGGAGTCTGCTATTGTGTTTTGATGCCCCTAGAAGGTCAGAGAAGCAGATTCCTTAATTGATGTAGAAAGACATGAATCCATGGGATATATTCATTCCAGCACTAAGAGTGTCAAAGGTCATCATAAGTTTATATTCCCAAACCTTTCTATCTTTCTAAGATTTGAAGTTAGATTTTAATACAAGTAATTCCATATGGGGTCCATTATACTTTATTGATGACTATGGGGTGCATTATTCTTTATGGATGCAATGGGCTGTGTATTATGCATTATACTTTATGGATGACTATGGGCTGTCTATTATACATTATGAATAACTATGGGCTGTGCATTATTTATAATTTATGCATGACTATGGGGTGCATTATACTTTATGGATGACTTTGGAGTTGCATTACACTTTATGAATAACTATAGGGTGCATTATACTTTCTGAATAACTATAGGGTGAATTATACTTTGTGGATAACTGAGGGTGCATTATATTTTATGGATGTCTATGGGGTGCACAATACTTAATGGATGACTATTGGGGTGCATTATACTTTGTGGATGACTATGGGGATGCATTACACTTTGTAGAAGACTATGGGGTGCATAGTACTTTATGGATGACTATGGGGTGCATTATATTTTATGGATGACTATGGGGGTGCATTATACTTTATGGAATACTATGGGGGTGCATTACACAATATGGATGACTATGGGCTGTGAATTATACTTTATGGATGACTATGGGATGTGCATTACACTTTATGGATGATTATGGGGTGCAATATACTTTATGGATGGCTATGGGCTGTGTATTATGCATTATACTTTATAGATGACTATGGGCTGTGCATTATACTTTATAGATGACTATGAGGGTGCATTATACTTTATGGATGACTATGGGGATGCATCATATTTTAAAAAGACTATGGGGTGCATTATACTTTATGGATGGCTATGGGCTGTGTATTATGCATTATACTTTATGGATGACTATGAGCTGTCTATTATACATTATGAATGACTATGGGCTGTGCATTATTTATAATTTATGAATGACTATAGAGTTGCATTACACTTTATGAATAACTATAGGGTGCATTATACTTTATGGATAACTATGGGGTACATTATACTTTGTAGATGACTGGGGATGCATGATACTTTATGGATGACTATGGGCGTGCATTATATTTTATGGATGACTATGGGGGTGCATTATACTTTATGGAATACTATGGGGTGCATTACATGATATGGATGACTATGGGCTGTGAATTATACTTTATGACTATGGGGGTGCATTATACTTTATTGATGATTGTGGGGGTGCATTATACTTTATGAATAACTATGGGCTGTGCATTATACTTTATGGATGACTATGGGGGTGCATTATACTTTATGGATGATTATGGGGTGCAATATACTTTATGGATGGCTATGGGATGTGCATTATAATTTATGGATGACTATGGGGTCCATTATACTTTATTGATGACTATGGGGTGCATTATACTTTATGGATGGCTATGGGCTGCCTATTATACATTATGAATAACTATGGGCTATGTATTATTTATAATTTATGGATGACTATGGAGTTGCATCACACTTTATGAATAAGGGTGCATTATACTTTGTGGATGACTGGGGTGCATTATATTTTATGGATGGCTATGGGGGTGCACAATACTTAATGGAAGACTATTGGGGTGCATTATACTTTGTGGATGACTATGGGGATGCATTACACTTTGTACAAGACTATGGGGTGCATAGTACTTTATGTATGACTATGGGGTGCATTATGCTTTATGGATGACTATGGATGTGCATTATATTTTATGGATGACTATGGAGGTGCATTATACTTTATGGAATACTATGGGGTGCATTAAATGATATAGATGACTATGGTCTGTGAATTATACGTTATGTATGACTATGGGCTGCGCATTATGATTTATGGATGACTTTGGGGGTGCATAAGGCTACTTTCACACATCAGGTTTTATGTGTCAGGCGGCATAATCCGTCGTATACCTGATAGGACGGATCTGGCGCGGATTTTGAAAAAACTGATGCAACGGATCAGTTTTCTTGTCGGATCCCACCTGACCTTTTCAACCCGGAAAAAGAAATTTTCTATCTGGAAAATACAGGTACGCATGTCCGGACCGAGGAGAGAGAGAGAAAGAAAGACCTTGATTTCCAGAATCCGGATCAGTCTTTTGACGGATTGCACAAAAGACTGGTCCGGTACCATGCACTTGTATTATTTCCGGCCGCCTGATGCCCCGCTTCAGGCACTATCAGGCGGGTCCGGAAAAAAAAAAAAAAAAAGTTGCAGTGAGAGTCTTGTCCGGCCGCCGGAATGTACATTTCCGCCGGATCCGGCCAAAAACGGATGCAACGCAACGACATCAGGAGCGATCCGGCGCTAATGAAAGTCAATGACAAAAAACGCATCCGGTACAGAATCCGTTTTTTTTAAAACACACCGGATCACGCCTGACGTCAAAAAACTGATGTGTGAAAGTAGCCTTATACTTTATGGATGAGTATCGGGTGCATTATACTTTAACCCCTTAACGACCAGAGGTATGTTTGATTTTGCATTTTCGTTATTTATTTTTTGCTCCTCTTCTTCCCAGAGCCATAACTTTTTTATTTTTTGGTAAAAATAGCCATGTCAGGGCTTGTTTTTTGTGGGACGAGTTGTACTTTTGAACAACACCTTTGGTTTTAACATATCATGTCCTGGAAAATGGGAAAAAAATTCCAAGTGCGGTGAAAGCGCAAAAAAAGTGCAATCCCAGTTTTTTTTTTTACCATGTTCAAAAGCTAAAACCTGACCTGATATTATGATTCTCCAGGTCATTACGAGTTCATAGACATCAAATATGTATAGGATCTTTTTTATTTAAGTGGTGAAAAAAATTCCAAACTTTGTTAAAAAAAAAAAAATCGATCCATTTTCCGATACCTGTAGCGTCTTCATTTTTTGTGATCTCGGGTTGCGTGAGGGCTTACTTTTTGCGTCCCGAGCTGACGTTTTTAATGATTCCATTTTGGTAACAGAAGCTGCAGTTGTATGATCGGCTCTGCTGCATACAGACGATGATCAGATCGATCAGCGCTCATAGCAATCTGGCTATGACTACCATAGAGGTCTGCTGGAGAACTCTGGTTGTCATGCCAACCCATTAGGGACCCGCTATCATGTGACGGGGTCACCGATGGGTGGGATTTCCTGCGCGTTTGCTGGAAGCGCAAGTAAAATGTCGCTGTCAGAGAATGACACCGGCATTTAACTAGTTAACAGCCGCGGGTGGATCGCGATTCCGCCAGTGGCTGTTGCGTGCACTTCTCAGCTGTATACATTAGCTGTCATGTGCCGGGAATGGTGCGGGCTCAGCGCCTGAGCCCTCACAAAACAGGGGGAGTCCAACATCGATGTACTATTACACCTGATATCGGAAAGGAGTTCAGGATGACTATGGGGGTGCACTATATTTTATGGATGACTATGGGTGTATTATACTTTATAGATCACTATGAGCTGTGCATTATACTTTATGGATGACTATAGGATGCATTATACTTTATGGATGACTATGGGGTGCATTATCCTATATGGATGACTATGGGCTGTGCATTATACTTTATGGATAACTATGGGGGTGCATTTTACTTTATGGATGACTATGGTAGTGCATTATACTTTATGGATGACTATGCGGTGCATTCTACTTTATGGATGACTATAGCGGTGCATTATACTTTAGTGATGACTATGGGGTGCATTCTACTTTATGGATGACTATAGCGGTGCATTATACTTTATAAATGACTGTAGGGTGCATTATACTTTATGGATGACTATGGGGTGCATTATAATTTATGGATGACTATAGGGTACATTATACTTTATGGATGACTATGGGGTGCATTATATTTTATGGATAACTATGGGGTGCATTGTACTTTATGGATGACTATGGAGTGCATTATACTTTATGGATTACTGTGGGGTGCATTATAATTTATGGATGACTATAGGATTGCATTATACTTTATGGATAACTATGGGGTGCATTATATTTTATGGATGACTATTGGGGTACATTATACTCTGTGGATGACTATGGGGTGCATTATAATTTATGAATGACTATGGTATGTGCATTATACTTTATGGAAGACTATGAGGTGCATTATACTTTAGGGATAACTATGGGGGTGCATTAGACTTTATGGATGACTATGGGGTGCATTATACTTTATAGATGATTATGGGCTGTTCATTATACTTTATGGATGACTTTGTGGGTGCATTAGACTTTATGGATGTTGCATTATACTTTATGAATGACTATGGGGGTACATTTTACTTTATAGATGACTATAGGCTGTGCATTACTTTTTATGGATTAGTATAGGCTGTGTATAGTACTTTATGGATGACTGGGGTGCATTAGACTTTATGGATGACTATTGGCTGTGCATTCTACTTTTTGGTGGACTATGAACTGTGCATTGTTTTACAAGGATGACTATGGGCTGTGCATTATACTAATATGGAGAACTTTGGCCTGTGCATTGTACTATATGGAGGACTATGGGCTGTGCATTGTATTATATGAATAATGTGGGCGGTATCTTATTCTGATATGGATGACAATGAGCTGTGTAGTATACTACATGGATGACTATGGGCTGTGCAGTATATTATAAGGAAGACTATGGGATACATTATACTATATGGAGAACTATTAGAGGTGCATTATACTATAGGGAGGACTATGGGCCAGGGCCGGCTCTAGGTTTTTGTGGGCCAATGGCAAAAGATTTCCAGTGGGCCCCCCTTTAACACACACCACAATTCATGATGCAGAGATAAATAAATATAGATATAGTACAATGCCAAAGATTTCACATACTTCTTACATTACATGAGTGATATGAATAACTCAGAAACCGGACAGTATAGTCCTCCATACAGTATTATGGGCACCACATAGTGCTCCATACAGAATAATGAGCTCCTTATATTGTTCCATAAAGAATAATGGACCACATGTAATGCTCTATACAGAATAATGAGCCCCATATATTGCTCCATACAGAATATTGAGCCCCATATATTGCTCCATAGAGTATAATGAGCCCCATATAATGCACCATACAGTATAATGAACCCCATATAATGCTCCATACAGTATAAAGAGCCCCATATAATGCTCCATACAGTATATGATGGGCCCCATACATTGCTCCATACAGAATGGGCCCCATATATTGCTCCAAACAGAATGGGCCTCATACAATGCTCCATATATAATTAGCCCCATAACTTACTCCAAATATAATGGGCCCCATATATTGCTCCATATGTAATTGGACCCATAAGATGCTCCATATGTAATTGGCCCCATAAGATGCTCCATATGTAATTGGCCCCATAAGATGCTCCATATGTAATTAGTCCTATATACTGCTCCATATATAATTGGCCCCATAAGATACTACATATGTAATGGGGCCCATATACTGCTCCATATGCAATTGACTCCATAAGATACTCCATATGTAATTAGCCCCATATACTGCTCCATATATAATTGGTCACATATACTGCTCCATATGTAATTGGCCCCATAAGATGCTCCATATATAATTGGCCCCATAGACTGCTCCATATATAATTGGCCCCATATACTGCTCCATATATAATTGGCCCCATAAGATGCTCCATATATAATTGGCCCCATATACTGTTCCATATGTAATTGGCCACATAAGATGCTCCATATATAATTGGCCTCATATATTGCTTTAAACATTTTAAAAAAATGAAATACTCACCTCTCCTCACTGACCTCTGCTCTGCTCTGGACTCCTCAGCATCACTGTCTCTTGGCTCTCTGCACTGTGACTGTTCAGGCAAGAGGGCGCACAGTAGTCACATCATAGAGCCCTCTGACCTGCAACGTCACAGTCAGATTGGAGATCCGTGACTTGTTCATCTTGATGAAAGTTACACTTTCAAGGGACAGCATGGGCTGATCTAAAAAATGTGTAAATGAGTCACAGAAGTTGCTTCTGCCACTTAAACTGCTGCTGCTAATGTTTTTATGTCAAACTTCTTGGGTTTGGAAGACTTTAAATGTGATGCACACTGTGTGCCTCACTGCTATCTTGGGGAAAACCACTATTGTATACAAGGGTGTTTCGATACTCCAGCATGCGCGAGTCCATTTCCAGGCGGAAAGCATCTGGCAAAATTTACTCTTGTACCGTGGATCTAACAGAGTGGAAACCCAGTAATCAGCACTATTTCTATCCCTAAGAATACGGGCATCATGTTGAAGATAGTGCAGAAGGCACTCATGCGTCGAGCGCTTCCATGAGGTTCAAGTCCATGGTGTGTTAGTGGCGGAATAACACTCAAGCTTGCTTCCTCCATCCCCTCTCGACAACCATGGGCAACAGAACAGAGAGGTGATCATTATCCTCTTCATCTCCTGACTGTTGTGCACCCATCACCTCTTCCTTCTCATCCTCCTCCATTTGTTCCTCAGCTCCTGCACCTTCACTAACAGTCATTGTGGTACAATGAGCCCCCTCAGTTGCTGTAATCTGCCCTCCCATGGCACCCACCTATGCAATGATAGTCTGTAACTTAAAAATATTGTTATCCACTTTGCATTATCCTCTGCTACCACTTCTTCCTCTGGGACCACCACCTCCTCCCGCAGACTATTCAAAGTGTGCTCCAGCATGTAGATGACCAGAAGAGTGATGCTGATAATGACATTGTCAGAGTTAACCATCCTAGTAGCAATTTCGAAATTGTGCAGAAGGGTGCAGAGATCCTTCATCTGTGCCCACTCCGCAAGAATTATTTGCACCACATCTGTACTGCGTTGGCCCAGGCTATGCAAAAGAACATACTGCACCAGGGCTCATCGCTGCTGCCACAGTCACTGCAACATGTGCAGAGTGCAATTCTACCATGCCAGCACATTGCATATCAAAAGGTTAACCAGTAGGCTGAAAGACCTCTGTAGCGATGCAAGTCGATGACCTGCGGGGTGCAATCGGCGGAAGTGAGCACATAGCGACCATTCTTTCTGCAGCAGTGCAGAAAGGCCTAGATAATGGTGTAGAAATAGATGTACCACCAGGTTGAGAGCGTGAGCTAGGCATGTGTGGGAGGGTGCACCGGTGTAGGGCCGCCACCAGGTTTGTACCATTATCGCACACTGCCTTCCCTTGCTCCAGGTTCAGTGGAGACAGCCATTGCTCAAACTCGGCCTGGAAAGCCATCGACAGCTCTTGAGCTATGTGACTGCTATCGCCAAGGCATGATAATTTAAACACTGCCTGGTTACAGTGAGCCCTAGCTGCGCAGTACGGAGGTGGGGAGTATTCTCTCTACACTGTTGGAATGCGTGTTACATTAAGGGAGAGTTTGAGGGTGAAAGTGGAGACCCTAGAGGAGGTGGAGGAGGCAGATGCAGTCGACGAAGTGTTAGATACAGAAGCCTTGGGGACTACAAGACTTGTGGAGCAGCCCCTTGCCCACCTGCCCCCACAGCCGCCAGATTCACCTAGTGCCCAGTCAGCGAGATGGAACTCTCCTGGCCATGTTTGCTCATCCAGATGTCAGTGACGAAATGCACCCTGTCATACATAGACTTTTTCAAGAAACGAGTGATGTTGTCTCTGACATGCGGGTGTAATGCAGCCATAGCTTTCTTAGGGATGTAATGGCGACTGGGCAACTGGTACTGGGGGACTGCAGTGGCCATCACCTTTCGGAAACTGTCTGTATCCACCAGACAGAAAGGCAGCATTTCCGCGGCTAACAGATTGGAGATGGTGAAGTTCAAGCTTTTAGTTTTATCATGTGTAGGAGGAAACATTATTTTACGTGATCACAACTGTGGGACCGAATTCTGGTTGTTGTGCTGAGAGAGGTGGAGTAGGGTGAACACAAAAAACTGCTGGACTGTGAGTGAGGTGCAGGCGGAGATGTTATGGTGGATTGAGAAAGATGTGGTGTGGTCAATGAAACAAAAACAGCAGGCATCTCCACTTCCATAACAGCTGATGGGCTCTCATTTACCTTGACTGTAGGGAGTAAACAAGTGGAGATTCTGAGGATGGTGACCTGTGTGACAATACTTGCCACGGTGCCGGAGGAGGAAGAAACAGCAGATGCGGTAAATAGGATGGCCAGTAATTGGCGAGGCCCGCTAGTCCACATTTTAGCTCAGTGAAATTCCCAGACTAACGCATGTTGATTAGTGATGGGCGAGCACTAAAATGCTCGGGTGCTCGTTGCTCGGTTCGAGCAAATTGGAATACTCGGGTACTCGGACAGAACAACGAGCCCAATGTAAGTCTATGGGAGACCTGAGCACTTTTACTGCGATTCCCCCCAGCGGTCCTTTTAAGGTATAAAAATGTCTGAAAAGGATGGAAACACTGCTCAAATGACATAGGGACGTCATGGGGATCACCCCTGGAAGCATTCCTGACTACTAGTTCACAGCTTTAAATGTTGTCAGAGTTTTATGCCATTTTTACCGATGCACCAAAAAACATACCAAAACGAAACCAAAACGGATTTTGTTGGGAAATATGTTAAGGTACATCCTTTCCAGGTTAATAACTTGTACAGTATATAAGGCAAAATGATTAACCCCAGACCAAAATGTTCCTCCGCCACTTGGGCTATGTTCAGACGCAGCGTTTTTGAAGCATTTTTCAACTTTAACATTGTTTTCAACCAAAACAAATGCATTCACTGGGAAATGTCATCGTAACATTTACCAACCCTAGCTGGCCATGTGGTGTGTGACACATAAGCAGACATATCTTGTTTCATTTATGAATTAGGGACTTTTAAAGTCACAGAGCCTATTTTTACAGGGGCATCAGGCAGCATTAATCTGCTTAAAGGGCCATTATTAAACAATGGGTCCCCTAAACTGGTATAGCCTATGCAGTGAGTGGATGGACTGCCAAGTATTACGATGCACCCCAATGCCCCTTTCACAAGATGTCCATGAGAGCTTCTATAAAAAATGTTGCATTAAATGCAAGGCTTGACTTTCTACCAAGTAATATGCACCCCAATAAGCCTTTGAACCCACATACTGGATGGGTCCAGGAAAATCCACTAAACATTATTCATTTTGTACTTCCATACTCTTTTCTTATGCAATGACAGCAAGGCCTGTCCTGCTACCAAATCATCTGCACCCAAAATATGACTTTGAACCCAGGTACTGGATGGGCCCTGGAAAATACACTAAACATTATTCATTTTGTACTACCATTCTGTTTTCTTATGCACTGACAGCAAGGCCTGCCCTGCTACCAAGTCTTATGCACCCCAATAAGCCTTTGAACCCACGTACTGGATGGGCCCAGGAAAATCCACTTCATATTATTCATTTTGTACTCTCATTCTGTTTTCTTATGCATTGACTGCAAGGCCTGCCCTGCTACCAAGTCATATGCACCCCAATAACCCCAATTCGCCCTTGGAAGAAACATGGAGGAGGGCCTCTTAACAAAAAAAAAAGGAGCGGGTCTCCTAGACTTGTAATGCCCATACCCTAAGTGTGTTGGCTGGCAACCATTTTCCTCTGTGGGGTACACCTCAACCTTTTCCATAACAAGTATTTTTGGCCCATCAAAACCACCCACTCTTTTTCGGAATTCGACACTGGCTGTAGCAGCACGGAACGTGTTAACGCTGGTGATCTAGTGGTAGCAGATGATGAGATGTGGAGGAAAGCCTGATTAAAAAATAGGCCCAATTTCTAGGAGCGGACTCCTAGACTTGGAATGCCCATACACTTTGTTTATGGACTGGCAAACATTTCCCCTGTGGGGTACACCTCTACCTTTTTCTGAACAAGTCTTTTACGCACATCCTAACCACCCACCCAAAACATAGAGTGGCCAGAGCATGACTGAATACGTTCACCCTGGTGCTGAAGTGGTGGACGGTGACGATGAAGAGAATGAGGAGGAGGACACCAAATAGCCAAAATCAGGAAGCGTATATGCATGTTTGGTTGTGAAGAGGTGCATGGGAATACACCTCCAAGGCGTAAATAGCCAGCTCATGCCACATGTCCAGCTTGGATACCCAATAATTAAAAGGCACAGAGGAATCATGGAGGACGTTGGTAATGTTAATAATGCGACACTTGGCTGTAGCTGCACGGAACACGTAAACCCTTTTGATCTAGTGGCGGTGGATGATCAGACGTGGAGGAAGGCCTGATTAAAAAATAGGCCCAATTTCTAGGTGCGGGACTCCTTGACTTGGAATGCCCATACACTTTGTGTATAGGCTGGCAAACATTTCCCCTGTAGGGGTGTATATATTTTTTGTATTTTGGTGATGGGCATCATAACACTCTTGACCAAAACATTGTGGCCGGAGCATGACTGAATACGTTCATCCTAGTGTTGAAGTGGTGGTGGACGGTGATGATGAGGAGAATGAGGAGGAGGACACCAAATAGCCAAAATCAGGAAGCGTATATCCATGTTTGGTTGTGAAGAGGTGCATGGGAATACACCTCCCAAAAAAACACTTATCTGTGGTAATGCCAACAGCAGCACTAAAAACCCGCTCGGACAAAACGCTAGAGGCAGGGCAGGCCAGAATCTCCAAGGTGTAAAGAGCCAGCTCATGCCACGTGTCCAGCTTGGATACCCAATAATTATTAGGCACAGAGGAATCACGGAGGATGTTGGTATGGTCAGCAAGGTACTCCCTCAGCAAGAGAAAATTGCATTCCTTGTGAGATTACCCCACACCTCAGTGCATGGGCGATGGGAGGGTCTTAGAAAACTGTCACAGAACTTTGCCAATGTTCCCCTGCCTCTGCTGGAGTGGACTTGTGTCTGACTCGCCTTTCCTGCTTGGTTGGCCAATGAACTGTTATCTCTGCCGCCAGCGTTTTGAGATGAGAATTTTTTTAATAATTTAGCAACAATGGCCCTATGATACTGACCCATTTTGTTACACTTGTCTGCCTCTGGAACAAGAGATTGAAAGTTATCCTTGTACCGTGGGTCTAAAAGTGTCACTAGCCAGTAATGACTGGTACCCAATATTTTGACAATACGAGGGTCACGGGAAAGGGAAGCGCAATATAAAGTCAGCCATGCGTGCAAAACTGGTAACAGGCAAGCCTTCCGTGTCCTCACCAACTGGACGACTGACCAAGGTGTTCTCCTCCTCCTTCTCTTTCTCTTCATCTTCTTCCCTGTCCTCAGGCCATCCACACTGAACAGACGGCATGACAGTTGTGGTTGTAGTCCCATCTATGGCGCATGAAAGTAGCTTCTGTTCTTCCTCCTCCTCCTCTTCCTCATTGTCAACCAATCCACGTTGTGTTGACACGAAGCTGGGCTGTGTGTAATCACTCTGTATGGTTCCTTGATCCATGTGCTCTGCCTGCAATGCCTCCTCTTTCATTGTGAGCAGAGAGCTTTTCAGAATGCAGATGAGCGGGATGGTGACGCTAATTACGGCATCATTGCCGCTCACCATCTTGGTGGACTCTTCAAAGTTTTGGAGGATGCTACATATGTCTGACATCCATGTCCACTCCTGAGGACTTATGTTTGGAGTTAAACCTGAAAAACGACGGCCTTGTTGATGCTGGTATTCAACAACTGCACGCTTCTGCTCACAAATCCTTTCTATCATATGCAGCGTAGAGTTCCAACACGTGAGGACATCACACACCAGTCTGTGAGCCGGAATCTGCAATCGCTGCTGAAGCATGGCAAGGGCGGCTGAAGCTGTAGCTGACTTTCTAAAATGTGCACACAGGCAGCGTACTTTAACCACCAGATTCGGCAGATCCGGATAGCTTTTTAGAAAACGTTGAACAATGAGGTTCAACACATGGTACAGGCATGGTACGTGTGTCAGTTCGCCTCGCCTCAAAGCCGCCACCAGGTTCCTGCCATTGTCACACACAACCATGCCTGGCTGGAGATTTAGTGGTGTCAGCCAGACATCTGCCTGCTCTTTCAGAGCTGTCAACAACTCTTCAGCATTGTGCAGTTTGTCACGTAAGCAAATTAGCTTCAGCACAGCCTGTTGACGCTTTGCTTTGGCAGTGCTGCAGTGCTTCCAGCTTGTGACTGATTTGCTTATTTCTGAAATGAAGGCTGAAGATTAGGAGAAGGAGGAGGAGGTGCAGGAGCTGTACACAGTGGGGGTGTAATGATACCCAATTTTTCCCGCATTCAAAGTTCCTTTCCAGAACCTTCCACACACAATGAGCTCTGCTACCTTCCTTCGGTCTGTGCAGGCTCATGCTGTGGGCTTTCAACCCCCCTCTTCTCCACCTCCAGCTTGTGACTGATTTGCTTATTTCTGACATGGAGGCTGAAGATGAGGAGAAGGAGGAGGAGGTGCAGGAGCTGTACACAGTGGGGGGTGTAATGATACCCCATTTTTCCCGCATTCAAAGTTCCTTTCCAGAAAATTCCCCACACAATGAGCCCTGCTACCTCCCTTCGGTCTGTGCAGGCTCACACTGTGGGCTTTCAAACACCCTCTTCTCCCCCTCCAGCTTCATACACACTCTGTGTAACGTGACACTAGGTTGCTAGCTCCCACTGAGCAGTTTATGGCCCAAGCTGGCTGAAGGCATTTGGGACAACATGTGCCCTATTGTCCCTGTAGAAATTTAATATAGGGCATAACTCGGCACAAGGTTATGTTAGGAGTATGACAATTACATATTTGACTTGTACGTCAACCCAAATATCCGGCCTGTAGTTTTCTAGACTCCAGCGTCAGCAGAATCCAAGAAACGGATTTCTGCTTAGCCGATCCATCTAGGTACTTCGCGTTTAGACTTAAATGCATGCCAACGTCCTGCGGAGTAAAATGGTATGCTGTGCATCGCTGTAGGAGGTTCCATTTCTGAGTTATGCAATTCAGAAGTTTTGTAGCCAAAATGTTCCTTCTGAGAAAAGAGGAGTGCTTCAATAACTCATCCCCTTTAGTGATGTCACTACCAGGGGGGAATAAGGTTGTGGGAGCTCAGTTGGCAGCTCAGATTTGCCCTGGGAACCTGAAGCAGTGAATGTCTGTGATGCATTATGACGTGTCGCCCTTCCCCCAGCCGCATGGTTTGCCTGAAATGATCTAAACAACTGTAAGTTTTTCCTCGTTAATCCTTTTATCTTGTAACCGTCTTGTACATACTTTAATTGTCTCATAGTGTACAGTCATGGCCAAAAGTTTTGAGAATGACACA